>CAUYQV010012883.1:0-17630 GCA_963574575.1 Galagoides demidoff | reverse complement strand
AGGCTGTAGGCCTGTCAGGAAAGAATTTTATGGAGGGGCTTGAAGCCTCAGGAGTGCCAAGAGGGTCTAAAAAGCAGTTTCAGCACAATTTTGCAATGAAGTTAGATGCAACACATCCCTAATATACCCGGCACACAGTAGGCATTTAATTAATATTTTATAAATGAATAGATCAGCACAGCAGGGATGAGGTTGTCCAAGTACATCCCTTATTTGAACCCCACCTCTTGCTAACTGTGTTAACCTCTTAAAGCTTTTTATTCCCTTGTACAAAGAGATCCGTGAGCTTGCTAATCTACTGATGGCCCAGTCCCACCCCCCACCCCCATCTATAATACCTTTCCTAGTCACTTTTAAAAAATTTTAGAAGTCTCAAAGGTACTAGACTGTAAGCTTCTTGAGGGAAGTGATTGTGTTTTGCACTAATTTCTGCTCCTGCAGGCTCTGGGCTGGGTCTGGACATGTAACAGGAGAATGCCTATATGTATGAGTGTGATGAGGGGGTGGCGAAAGATCAGCTATTTACTGATCCCCTGCTCTGTGCCAGGTGCCAATCGACGTATGTATTTCATACACAGTATCTTGAATGATCCATCCACAAACCCTCCAAAGCAGAGATTTTCATCCCCATTTTACACATATAAAGACTGAGGCTGCCCCTGACTTGGGGTGAGACAGTTAAGAGGTGACACAGGTCCTACTCTCAGATTACAGCCAGTCCCCGAGTTATAGACATCCGACTGACATCTGACTCACACTTAGGAATGGAGGCTAATGCAGGGACTAGGTGAGTGTACCTGTTCCAACTTGCATACAAATCCAACGTAAGAACAGACTTCAGAAGTCATCTCATTCATGACCCTGTGACTGTCTACATTCTTCTCATCACCAGAATCATCACAGTAGCTTACGTTCTCATCTTCTCAGATCCTTCCACACTTTCACCTTCAACATTCAGACCGTGCTGATTTTTCAGAATGGAGAAAATATAACCAGTCCTAAGATGCTTTTTCCCTTTACACACACAATAAACATATGTTCCTCCCTCTGTGAGTGCCAAGCAGCCTTAGGCACAAATGGCTTGGAAACTGCTGTTAGCTGGTGCCCAGTGAGTAATTCACATGAAAGGGCCACTGAGGGCATGAACTTCTGTCCCCAAAGCGCCCCCTACAGAGCAAGACGTGTATAGGCGGGAGCTCAAGTCATGCTTACTGAACCCAAATATTTGACTTGCAGTCCTTTCAGGTGGGAGAAATCGGAAAGGTAAAAGTACATACAAAACTCAAGACAGGCATTCACAGTGTGGAGAAGGGGGTAAAACCCGGCCACGTTACCAAGCACCCTGGGGTGAGTGACGTACCGAGGGCCAGCCATTACCACGGGCGCCAGTCTTTCTGGAGCTAACAGATGTTCATTTTATGAGCGAAGACAAGAGCTGTTTGGCCTTTTTAGGTACCTATAAAAACTGGATAATTTTAAGCTATTCTAATAGCTGCCTGACAATTTTATTAACGTCGTCAGCTGCCGGGTGGCCCTGTCCATGCCTGAAAGAGCGGGCTCCCACTTGGGACTCTTCATATCAGCTGAGTTCTACTGGAAACACCTTCCTTTTTTTCAATTAGCTAGACAATGGAGAGGCTGTCTCCTGTATGCCCCTCGGAAACTGCAGCAGGTGCCTGTCGCTGTGGTACAATCCTGTCTCTCCAAGGCGATGAGGCTTATAGGGGCTTTGCAATCAGGCAGTGTCCCCTGGGCCTCCGCTGCTTAACACAGCGTATGCGAAATGCCCGACCTTGTGGGTTTTTTACCAGTAGTAAGTGAGATAATATAAAGTGGGAAAAGTCGGCACAGGGACGTAGTTGTGGTTATGTCCCATGAGCCCAAAGACCTTTGGGAGAATCTGAACTTGGCTGCTGACTTTTGACCCATTTTTTGAAACGTCCACTTACGCACTTTTAATTTCCTAAAGCTCTTATTTTTCAGAGCTTCCTTAAAAAAACAAACGCGTAGGATTCTTTTCACCTTTATGACTGAAATGATGATTCTTCTCTGAGGTCCCCTGATTGCTGCTTTTCTGAAGTTTCTCACTCTCCTCCACCTCACCTGTTTCTTACTCATTCCTTTTTTCCATTTTGTCAAAACTGACCTCTGACTTTTACAGCAGAGGTTTTTTTCAATGTCTAGGGACTCGTCACATTGTGTATGAGTGAGGTGCTGAAAACGGCGTGGCGGCTTTGCGTTTGTGAGTGGGCTTCTGGCCGCTTGGCCTCCACCCTGGGGATGGGGGGGGTGTCCGGGTCTAGTCAAGGATCTCCAGCCAGGAAACCTCCACAAAGGGCTTCCAGCCAGGTATGGGGACTGAGATGTCACACACTGTACACACCAACTGCCACCGCTAGGGCTGGGGCAGCACAGGGAGGGACTCAGCATTGCCAGCACGTAGGACCCCACGGTGCAGTGTGGGGGACCCAGGCCTCTGAAGAGGGGTTGCCACAGCGCTGGTTCTGGGCCTGGAGGCAGGACAGGTTGTAATAGAACCAACTGCCTGACTAGGGAGGGCGCTTTGCTGGGGGGATTCTGGCAAAACCAGGACGCAGACAAGCAAGAGACAGCCCCTCCCTCCCCTACCCTCTTCCCCTAGGGCCCTGTCTGTAGACCCTCAGAAGAGACCCTGGCAAAATCGAAACGTTGTGTGTCAGTGGGCAGTCCAGAAGGACATGTTTGAAGCTGAGAGTGATAACTTAATGTGACCTTAAATGAGCATGGTGGGGTATCCCGAACACCAGGATCGCAATCTTGGGCTGGGCTGTTTCATACAGTCCCTTGATTGGAGGACAAAACATTGGCCTTAAGCCTCTGCTTCTCTGTAGAGGAGGGCTACACACTTTCTGTCTATGCTCCTATCTCCCCTCCAGTGCCCTGCTGTGACCTGATCTGTGTGTGGTGAGCTGTGTCCAGGGCCACACTTCTGCCATGTGTCTAAGAGAAAGCCTCTGGCAGTACGTGGGGACTGAAGAGGAACACCCGCCTGGTCACCAGACTGGGCTGCAGGTTCCGACTGTTTCTTACACAGCCCCTCAGAAGGCAGGGGATGCTGCAGCCTCTCGTGCTGAGTCTTGCCTGGGGCCTGCCAAGCCCACAGCCCACCTCCCGCCTTGCTGCCCTGTGATGTGGGGTCTCGCTTCTCCATCTGTGCTCCTGCTCCCAAACTTGCCGACCTCCCTTGTCGGCTGTAAGCCCTTTTCCTAATGTCCTTGTCCTCGAGACCTTAGACTTTCTTCTATTCCTTTCTCATCATTCAGCGGACTCTGAGAGGGTGTGGGGATAAGCTCCCGTGTTCAAGTTGCCACGTTTCATAATTCACATTAAACAAAAAAGTCTGTGTGGGTCACTTACAACACATGTGCGAGGAGAATTTGTCCTCTGGGCCACCCGCTTGCAACATCTGCAAGGCATTACAATACGGCCCTCTGAGCAAGGGAGAGCCAAAATAATTTGGGTCATTTTGTTGGGAAAGAGAGGGCTGAAGAACAAATTAATGGGAGAGAAGAGACTATTTGAGGACAGTTTGCAGCTGTTCTCTTGCTCTGGGAACAGAATTAAAGGGCATGAGCAGAAAAGTGCAACATGAGGGGTTTTAACTAGATATGAAAAAATCACCCCTCGCTTGGGTTACCGTGATGGCCGCATGGGTCTCCCTACCTGCAGTCTCTCTCTCTCTACAAAAAGGCCTTCTGGGCTATTTATGAGTTCAGATCTCCAAATACAATAAAGCGTGCACTTAATCATTTATCAATTAATTAGAGAAGACTTAACATGCAGGGCGCCACGCGATACGCGGGGGAGAGAGTGATAAGCCACACAGATAGGGTCCTTCCATTCAGCACTCACAGCTTAGCCTGAAACAAAGACAAGTCAACAAGCATTCTCAACAAAACATAAATCTGATCCACGGTGATCTCTCTTGTCTCATCTTTATCTACTTCTATAAATAAATTTGGCCTCATGATGGGCCACGTAGTGAGCTAAGCCCCATGTTCAAGTAAACACACACGCACACACACAGACACAGATGCACGCACAGTCCCCACGGGAGGGATGTTTACCCAATGACGTTGCTACTTCAGATACAATTATTTCCATCTATCCCCATTTTTTTTTTTTTTTTACATAGGAGGACACTGAGACTTAAAGAGGTGAAATAAATTCCAAACGCCATTTAAAACAGTATTAGTTTCCTACTGTTGCTGTAACAGATTATCACAAACGAAGCAGCTTAAAACCAAGTTAAGTTTATCCCCTTACAGTTCTGGAGGAAGGAAGTCTGAAGTCAGTCTCACTGGGCTAAGGTCCAGGTGTTACAGGGCTACTTCCTTCTGCAGGGTCTGAGAGAGATCTCAATTCTTGCCCTTTCCAGCATCTTGTGACCACCTGCAGTCATTGGCTTGTGGTCCCTTCCTGTCTCCAAAGCACATCACCTCAGTCCCTGCCTCCATCACCACATGGCTGCTTCCCTCTGCAGCCACACCCCCTCCGCCTGCCTCTTCTGAGGACACTCATTATATTTAGTGCTCATGTGCACAGTAGAACATTCTCTCCAGTGCAAGATCCTTAATTTAATCACACATGTATATAGGGTGATTTTCAGGTTCTGGGGCATGGATCAGCATGAGGATGTCTTTGGGAGCCATTACTCCGCCCATCATGGGTGGAAAGAGGGGCACCTGGGATTCAGACCTAGGTACTTAACCCCCCGCAATCCCCCCTCCTGTGAGCTCTTTGAGTTTTAGCCCCAGCCGCAGATCACTGTTCCTCAAATAAATCCTGCAGGATCGTTCCTCCATGCCTTTTCCAAGGTCCTCCTTTTGCCTGAAATTCCTTGCTACTCAGATGCTCCCAAACTCCTATCTAGCCTTCAAAGCCCAGCTCAAGTGCTGCCCCAGAGCAGAACTGACTTTCCCTCTTCTATGCCTACAGCGTACTTTGGCAAACTCTCCACATAAGCAACAGCCATGTTTCTTTGCCGCTCCTTATGTTTTCTCCTTCCTCTTCTTCATTTATACAGGAGTCCCCTAAGAGTAAGAATCCCTTTCCTTTCTGGTACATTCTTCAGTGTCTTCCATGTCTAACATTAGCTGGCACATAGTAGGTATTCAATACATGTTCCTGAATTGAACCGAAAACTACTTAAAAAAATGAATCGCATTGTACAGGCAGATTACACAATCTCTCCTGAGGTGCACACAAAAAGGAAATTGAGCCAATTTTTTCTCTTGTTCCCCCACCAATTTACTGAGCTCAGTGTTAAGCGTTATACTAGACTCTAGCAATGCAGGCGTAAAACGCAGGGCCAGCCTGGGAGGTCGGGGAAATGAGACGTAAGGCTCCCCCTACTGTGTGCCAGCTACTGTGCTTGGCACTCTCACCATGCTAGGTCGCCGACAGGGAGGTCTGCTGGAGGGGAAGGAAGCAGCCGAAATGAGCTGCCCCTGGCCCTTCCAGCACTTCTAGATGAGTTTATGATCTCCTCTCTGATTGCTGGCAACTCTGCTGAATTTGAGAATGCTGAATATGGAGTGAAAAGGCATCTCAGGACATCTTCCAGCCCAGTGTCTCTGAAATTAGGGTTTGCAACACATGTGGGGGGTTATAAAAATAATTCAGTTGTTCTGGACAAGCATTTGAAAAATTAAAGTACATCAAAAAAATTAGAAAAACATAAAAAATCGTTAAAGATGGTATACCCATGTACTTTATGAGAGTATTGTTTTAGCTGCAGGTCTGCACGCACCTACACGTGTGTGTGTGTACACATAGGTATGTTGTATAAATGTGTATCTACTCAGCTGGGTGTGGTGGCTCATGCCTGCAATCCCAGCTCTCTGGGAGGCTGAGGCAGGTGGACTGCTTGAGCTTAAGAGTTTCAGAGCAGTCTGAGCAAGAGTAAGACCACATCTCTACTAAAAATAGAACAACTAGCCAGGCATCAGGGCCAGTGCTTCCAGTCCCAGCTACTAGGGAGGCTGAGGCAAGAGGATCATTTAAGACCAGGAGTTTGAGGTTGCTGTGAGCTAGGACACCATGGCACTGTACCCAGGGTGACTGAGACTCCATCTCAAAAGAAAAATTATATATATATATATATTCCTACATAGACACATATACAAATTTTTTTGGATTGTGATGTAAGATATATTGCTTACTGTGGGATACAGTCCAAAAAGTGGGAAAGTATTGATGGGCCTACAAAAGCAAGGCCTGGCAATGGAATGCTGCCAGCTCTTTTAATAAAAGGCCTGGTAGATAAACTCTCCCTGCCCATGGGCATCTCTGCTTCACATTCATTCCATTGCCAACCCTGAGGGTGGGGAGGATGTTCTAAGCCACCTGATCAACCATATCTGATCACTGGGCTGATGATTTACACAGAAAGTTCCTTTTTTTTTTTTAATTTCAGAATACTATGAGGGCATAAACGATTAGGTTACAATGTTTGGATTAGTTAGGACAAGTCTCTGTTGTAGCTGTGTCCCACCCAGGAGGGACATACCCTTACATTGTGGTATATACATTATATTGGCCATTAGGTGGGAGCACACCAGTCCCCCTCCACCCCCCTTTTCTGCCTCCCTCTTCCCCCTCTCCCTACAACTTGAATTTAATTGAGTTTTTCTCTTATGTGGGCATGCATTAGTTTTTCTACTGGCTTTCTATTAGTATTGAGCACATTGGATACTTGCTTTTCCATTTTCATGATGCTTTACTAAAGAGAAAGTGTTTCAACTCCAACTTCATTAATATGAAAGATGTAAAGTCTCTGTTTTCTTATGACTGAATAGTATTCCAAGGTGTATGTATACCACAGTTTACTAATCCATTCCTGGGTGGATGGGCATTTAGGTTGTTTCTCCACATCTTGGTGATGATAAATGGAGCTGCAATAAACAAACTAGTACAAAGGTCCTTATGATAAGATGATTTTTTTCTTCTGGGTAGATGCCTAGTATCGATTGCAGGATCAAAAGGAAGGTCTATTTTGAGTGCTTTGAGTGGAAATTTCCTTTAAGTAGCCTAGGATGGGATTTCCTCTGCATTGTCACAGTCGAGATCTGGTTATCCAGAAATTGTCTAATTAGTGTCTGAACTAGACATTTGAGATGTCTAGTTCTAAGAAAAAAATATGGGTTTTGATGTTCTGTTAACCTGAGATAAGATTCCCAGTTCTACTGACCACGGGAGGTCAGGTACTTGGCAGGGTGCAGCCCCTTCATCTGCACCACTGGCAGGGGGCCTCGTGTTAGGAGGCCAATCCCCTTAACCCTGTGAAGACCTGTGCAGAATAGCTTAGTAAACATTGACACCTCCTGCCTTCTACTCCCCTTCTCTTTCCATGAATACATGCAGCAAAATTATTATAAAAAATAACCACACGCCAAACACACTAATGAGTCAAGGAGAGTGACTGCTGAGAAAATGGCATCTCTCCTCCGACTAAAGCCACAGAGCCATGTGAGCCTCCACTCTGCGGCGGGGGCGCCCGGTGGCTGGGCTGTGCCAAGTCCCCCCGCGCCGTTTGTCAGCTCAGAGTTTGGACTTGACTGAGTGCCAGCCTGGCCCGGCTGTGTGTGCTCCATCCCATGACCAGCTCGGCCCTGACCTTTTCTGGTATTTATAATGTTGGTCTGGATTTTGATCACTGTTTGAGCGTTTGACACAAAATAAACAGGTTGGCTCTTTTCCCTGGGAGGCACAAGTGCCAGGATTTTAATCCTGTCTCCAAACACTTCTTCCGAATACGACCCTGCCCCACTGTCCTCAAGGCAAAACGAGCAAGGCGCAAGGTCTTTTTTTGTTGCAGTAACAGTGGGTTCCAGGTCAGCAACCTCAGGGCGGTGAGTCGCCACCCTGGCTGCCCTTCAGTACAATGTAGGAAGCTTTTAAAGGAATGGATGCCCAGTGCACCAAGCAGAGGTTCTGACTTGGCCGACAGGAGGCAGACTTGGGCATCATTATTTCTTGAGTGCTCCCCAAATGACTTGAACTTGAAGACAACTACTCTTGGGAGAAGGGAGGGTACCCAGTTTTCCTACACAGAAAATATGGGAAAGAGAGGTTAACTGGATCACCCAAGATCACACAGCCAGGGCTGGAACTTTCTGCACCCATGACATTAAGCTCAGAGCGTCTAGAGATACCTGTATATAGCAGTCTTAGGCCCACAGCTTTACAATGTTCAAAAGAGAGATATTTCATCATTCCTTAGAAAGTTCTAAACAGGTAGAAATAGCCCAAGAATCCCAGAGTGCATGAATAGACAAATACTAATGCCATCACATTATGGGATCCCAGGAAGCATAAAAATATGACATGGTGCATAAGGAGGGGAAATGGTTGTGATACGTGGTTAAAAAGAAAAAAAAATCAGTATGCAAACAGGATTATAATGGGATCCTAATTTTAGGAAAAATCCGATTTCAAGCACACAGGAAAGTGTCTGAAATGTTAACAATTGTTAATGCAGGTAGGAAAATACGAGGAGAGGTTCATTTTCTCCCTGTGCTGATGTGGACAAGTGCTGTTTTATTCATGACACTCACATATAAAATGGATTAGTCTGGTGAACCTTAATGATGCCCAAGACAGACCCGTCTGTTCTAGAAAGGGTCTGGTAAAGTCTTGATTTTGCCTCTGGAGACAAAAGTTCCCTCGCTGTTACACGGATGCTCCAGAGGGCATCTTTCCTCTAACTAACCCCTGTCCTGCATGGAGCTCTCTTCTTACTGTTCTGTGAAGAAAACACATATTCTTCCCAGAAATTAAAGGGAAAAAATGTAGAGATTTCACGGTATCTCTAAAAATCCAAGTCAAAGAAACAAATATACAGGGCTAAGCACCTACTATGTGCTACCCTGAGGAACATGAAGAGCTGTCCCAAAGCCCACAGAGCTGTCCCAAAGCCCACCTCCACTGTAACTGCTGCTGAGATGGTCTCCAGAGACACAGGCTAGGCTCTCATAGATTTGGAAGCTCTGTGTTACGCTATGGGTTTCTCACTGGGTCCCTGTTTGTTCCGTGGAGATTTGAACTCTTACAAGAACCTGTTTGGGGCCAACTTCATCATTCTGTGTCTCTATTCCTGCCTCGCACAGCATTTCATGTCTGGAAATCACCTCAATGATTCAGGTGCCCCAGTGACTTTCGGTCACCTGTGATTTGCTACTTTAAAGGAGCAGAAAGAAGACAATAGATGATCCAAAGAGCCCAGAGGCTGAAGACCAAACCTGGTTTATTCAAACACTAAGTTTCTGACATCGTTAGGCTTAGACTGGGATAGACCCTGAAGAGAGAGGTAGCAGGAAGCAATGGCCGAGACATGCAGGGGGTGAGGGCGAGAGTGGTTTATGTGGTCCTGGCTTTGACCCTCACTCTCATCTCATAGTGTATGATCCATAGAATCGAAAGAGACCCTGAGACGGAGACCACCTACTCGAATCTGTTTATGTTACAGATCATTCATTCCTCGTCAATCAGTTACTTGGTACGTACTTATCAAACAGAGCCTTAGGTCAGAAAAGTAGAGGGACTCGCCTAATACGGTCAGTGGTGATAAAACAGAAACCTGCATCCATGGTAAGTTCTCCTGCAATCCCACTGCCCACGTGAAAGACCTTTCTGGACTTTTCTTCACCTTTGCAACAAAAAGCACTAAACTACTAAGTCACAGTCTCTGAAATCCCTCCCAGTTCTCATGTCCTCCACGCGTGCCCGTCCACAAAGCCCCAACAAAATGTCCTTTGTGCCCTACTGCTTCCGTACAAGGCTGCAAAGAGAATTTATGTTTCAATACACTCCTTTCCACTTTGACAAACACTGATTTATGTGCTAATTGATCCTCCTACAAGGCACAAACCTAATCTGGTTGAATGATGACATAGTTAATTAGGCCAAACAAGGAAAAAAGAAAAAAAAAGGCAGCCCAGCACAGAGAGCCCGAGTAGGAAGAGCCACGGCCAGTTTCTCAGGGAAGAGGAATTTCTAAAAGAAAAAAATCATGGACACACTCTACTGCGTAAAAATTTTAATTTAGGCTGCATGAGAGGATAAACAGGATACATAACCTACTTTTCCTTCTAAACAAAGTAATCCTCTAGAATGCTACAGAAAATTAATTCATGCACCAAAAATTTACAAATGTCTCCGACAGGCTGGGTCCTGTGTTAGGCAAAGGGATCAGAACCCCTGCAAGTGAGGAGACCCTGACTATTTAAGAAGAGAAACAGTGATGGTGATGATGAGTACAGAAGAAGTCAAAAGGAATCATTTTGTTTATTTAGAATGGGCTCCATTCGCCAGCAGGCTGCTTATGGTTGCAAGTGATAGAAACACAGACTGACTTACGCAATTTTTTTTAAAAAAGAGAAACTTCATTTCAGGCATGGCTGGAATTTGAGACTCTAACACAATATTGTCTGGAATCTGTCTTCTGCCTTTAAGTGAGTACACTCTAGACAAAGTGGCTGTGCAGGAAACACAGCAGGTAGATGACGTCTATCCCAGTATCCTAAGTTAATGACTCCCTCTGTGGAGGCACCACTGTGCCTGGTATGTGCCCTCCCATCTCTGTTTACGGTCCTTTATTATTATTTGTTTACCCCTTTGAACTCTATGGAAGGCAGGTGGACCATCTCTACAAACTCAGGACTGACTTAGAGACATGTGAGGACAGTGCTTAAAAACCTGTGGAATGAACGGAGTGAAAAGGAGATGGCTAATGACCTTGGCTCTGCCTCTCACTAGCCAGGTGACTCAAGTATGTTACTCAACCTTTTTAAGCTTGAAATTTTTTTTGCTTGTGAAATGGAGGCTGGACTATTCATCTGTCAGGACTGTTGTGAGGATGAAAGAAGCCAAACGTGTGGAGATCACCTTGACAGCACACGCGGTCTGGTCCATACCAGCCATTTATAAAAGCAGCTTCCCTAAGAATAATACCATATTAAAAATCAGAAAAAACTGGGTATACGGTATAACAGAACTCTCTGTAAAAGTTCCCTAAAAAATGTCCCATGTTAGTAATACGAACAGAAACTGGATATAGGGAACGTCAGAACTCTCTATGCTATCTTCATAATTTGTAAATCTAAAGGCGTACCAATAAAAATTATTTTTAAAAAGAGAAAAAATTCCATGACTGCCAACTAATCCCGCCCCCCACTCCCCTGCCTCTACCACTCGTGTAAGGCAGGTGCTCCAAGGACTCTGTCCATCTGTTGTTGTGTTAAGACAGGGCCTTGCTCTACTGCCTGGGCTAGAGCACAGTGGCTCGATCACAGGATCATAGCTGAGTACAACCTCAAACTCCTGGGCTCATGTGATCCTCTTGCTTCACCCTCCTGAGTAGCTGGGACTATAGGTGCACACCACCATGCCCGGCTAATTTCCCTTCTTTCTGTCTTTTTCTTCCTTCCTTTTTTATAGAGATAGTGTCTTGCTATGTCACCTAGGCTGTTCTCAAACTCCTGGCCTCAAGTGATCCTCACGCCTCAGCCTACCAAAGTGCTGGGATTGTAGGTGTGAGCAACCATGTCTGGCCTTTTCTTTCTATCCTAGTTACAGTATTACATTGTCTCAAAAATAAAATCTGAAAAGAGGATTATAGGCTGGATTTATGGAATCTTCTCTTTTATCTTACAAGAATTTTTGCTCCCCTGGGATCTGACATCTAAGCAGTGAAGAAGAGAAGCCTGGATTCATCACGCCTGCTTTGTCCCCAAGACCCATCAAAAGGCAAATCAAAAAACAAAAACCCGAGCTTCCCTTTCTGATGACGATGGTTGTCAATGAAAAAAAATATATATCCTCTTGCTTCTAGGGAATCCGGTGATTTCACCAGGACCTACTCTGGCTGAGAATGTTCCCTCCAAGGGTCCCTCCGTCCATCTCAATGAGGACTCTGCACACACAACCCCGCCGGCTGCATTCTTCCAGATGGGCAAGCCCAGCGCACAGTGCACAGAGGAGACCGGCGTATTTGTCTTCCTTGACAGGCCAGTCTGTCCTTGTCATATATTAGATGCTGCTGATAATCTATGTATATGTATTTAGGAGGGAATAACAGTTGTGTCCTTGTGATAGTCACAGAACGGCCCGGAGCGATTCCTCTCTTCATGGGCATGCAGATGGGGAGAAAGTGGGTCCGTCTTCTAATTTCAAGGGAAGATTGTACATTCCAGAGAGTGCTCACGGAACCCGTGCCCTACTGTGGACAGGGATGTTTTTAAGTCTGGTTAATTCAATCACACTGTCCCTTAGTATGGTGTATCCTTCCAGATACACGGGAATGAATGCATTTATTTATCTTCTGAAAGAAGAAACTCACTACTGGGTGTTCAGCTATCTGTGGCCTTAGAAGAGAAAATTCACAGTTCAAGCATCTTTTGAGGCTGGTGTTCATTATAAATAAGAGGGGAGAAAAGTCTGGGAGCTTTAACAGAGTTAATTCAGAAAGTCACCCAAAGGACACAGGGATGGGGAGACTCCGAGTTATGAACTGATGAACAAGCTGTAGGTAGTTTAGATTTTATTTCTTTTCTTGGTTAGTCAACCACTTAAAACCACCACAACGAGCACCACGTATTCTGGACTGACCCTGCCTGTGTCCACCAGTAACAGTGGATGGCTAGGGACGTGTTTCTCAACAGGGAAAGGCGTGGCCCCCGCTGGGCAATACCTAGAGATATTTTTGGCTGTCACAGCTAAGGGGATGAAGGATAGTGAGAGGAGGCCAGGGACACAGCAAAACACCCTATACTGTTCAGAAAAATTAAAGAGGTACTAAATGGCAATTTGACAATTGTCAAAATGTCAGTAGTGCCAGGGTGGAGAACCTCGATATTAAAGCAATGATTCTCAAGTCACCAGTGGGGTGCAGGCCACTGTTGGGGCATGGAAGCTGACAGTGACCTGGGCAATATAAAAAGACCTTGTGGGTCAAGCTGACAGTGACCTGGGCAACATAAATAGACCTTGTGGGTCATTCTAACACTGAGGCCACCCGCTCCCCTGCAGCTCAGAATTACTGCTCACAGAACGCAGTTGTAAGTGATCACTAGGTGACGGCTTCCACTGGTCTATGAATCCAATGTGGCATGTCACTAAAGTAAAGAGCTAACCATCAAGTAGGGTCCCGTGGGCCAAGATACTTGCTGAGGAAACAAAGAAAAAAACAAAACAAAACAAAACTGGCTTCTTTTCTGCACATACAATTCTTAAGGCAGACTTGGTCTCCCTAAATTCCTTCGACAAGCATGTATTTCTGGCCTCTGTGTACTTTATCTTGCCTATTGCTTTTATTGAATCTCACTCTGTTCTCTCATCCTCTTTTCCTCCTGGGCGACCCAGGAAAGCCCTACCCCTGTACATACCTGCAGTACCTATATCCATAATCAAAACCTCCTTCACCCAAGGCAGCCGATATCAGCTAAATGTTAGCAAAGTAATCTGGCTAAAAAATTCACATTAACGGCGCATAACCCTTAAATGTTCCCAGAAGTATCAGATCTTTTCAAAGGATGAGTTAGTCACATGCATTTCTAATGACCCGAGCATTATTAAAGAGCATAACTGTGCATCTGGTACCAAGTAGGTGCTCAATAAATATTTACTGACTGTCTGAATGAGCAAGAGGAGACTTCTTAGCCAAGCAGCTTCCTGCAGTCTGGGACTTAATGCTGTTCTGCTTTTCAGTATTTCTTCCAGAAATTCTCCGAGAAATTGGAAATGTTTCTGTTCCAAGAGGAAATGTCCCTCAAGCTCCCCTCTCTCCCTGCCCACAATCTGTAGGTGTATAGAAACTTGCTTCCGAGAACCAAGTCATCAGTCTCCACAATGGGAGGGCCAACCAGGACAGGGTACCCATTTCACTGTGGGAGATACAAGTGAGATCTTTACAGAAACAGCAATGGCACAGATCTTCCTGGACCCTATGGCCAAACGGTGAAAGTGAGAGTGGCCTGCTACGTGTGTCCCCCAAATCCTTTTCTTTCACTAATCCAGCTGTTTCGCCTTCAGTCTCGAGCTCTCCTCACTCTTTCTCCCCTCCATCCTTCAAAGGTAGAAGGAAAAGCTAGAGAGATAATACTAATAAAAATAATAACACCTTATCTTCTGGATTCTAAGAGGCCACTGATCGCAGGATCTATCAAAACTTTTTCCAGGAGAAAAAGACCTTGTGTCAAGTTGCTTTTGTTAAGTTACATCTCAATTTCCAAAATGGCAAGATGAGAAAAAACCCTACGTTGCAGGACTAAGATAACATTACACATATCTGCAAAGTATAGGTGAATTACATCGTTTGCTCTCAAAATAATATTTCCATTGAGGAGGAGAAGCTGAATTGTGAAGCGCATGGAAGAGCCGAGGCTCCAGCGCAGGCCCTGGGGCGGTGTCACTCCACGGCCTGGGCTCTCCCTGCCCAGACCCACGGCAAGTTGTGTCCCCTGAGGGCCAAACCCCCTCGTCCTATGCTATTTGCCCTCTCCCCATCTCGACTGAGATACCTTTGAGACCCTGTCTTTACTCCCGGGGAACAGCAGCACCTCCTCTAAAGTCAAGGACCAGACCCACCGAGAATCTTTCAGATGTGTAGACAGTTGCCTTGTTGCGATGACCATAAGATGACTCTGATGTAATGGCCAGGAGCTCGCTCTGCGTCAAGCATCCCACGAAGACTTCTATGCTCCACCTCACATCACCTCACACCAATACCCCAAGAATATCATTCCCATCGTGCCTTCAGGAGAGGTTTAGAGAGCTGAGTGACACCCAGGGTTACAGGGACAGCCCCATGGAGACTGCCCTGGACTCCCCTGTCTCCCTTTCCATGAATACTGGAACCAAGAGAGGAAAGAAAGCGGGAACAGAAACACCTTTTGTCCACTCCCGGGAGTCTGTTTTTCCCGCCTTTCATCACGAACCCAAAGGCCCCCAGTTCATTTTTCTGTTGGCCTGGCCACCTGTATGTTTAATAAAGACACACCATGAGCAGAGGTCCCTCCAGAGCCAGAGCATCCTGGTGATGGGCCCACCCAGGAAGCAGCAGAGAGCCAGGAACCCAGGGTGGAGCCGGCTTTGCCCAGCAGGGGCAACCTGAGGCAGGAGCCGACCTCCTGCGCTGGGTATGGGCGGCAAAGGAGCTCGGGGCACAGCGAGGGCACATGTGCACTGCTCTCTCTTCCCAGCACTCATTCCTCTTCCTCCTTCTCCATCCGTCGCCCTCCTCCTCCCCTGCCCCCTCCTCCCCCTCCCCGCCTTCTCACTTAATCACAGCCTGCCAATCACACCTGGCCCAGCCTTCTCCCTGGCTGCCTGCATTCTGCCACCATTCAAT
The DNA here is from genome assembly GCA_963574575.1 of Galagoides demidoff. Taxonomy (NCBI): domain Eukaryota; kingdom Metazoa; phylum Chordata; class Mammalia; order Primates; family Galagidae; genus Galagoides; species Galagoides demidoff. The sequence continues at coordinate 2,242 of CAUYQV010012883.1, read as the reverse complement.
TAGCCCTCTGTCAGACATAGCAAATCCAGCCACACTCCCTGCAGGGCCAGGCAGGCGGCCACAGAATTGGCACCCTGGATTCTACACGGGGGCCCACCTGGAAGACCAGAAAAAGAAACTGTAATAATCTGGTGAGAACATCTATTATCATACCCAAAAGCTCTATTTTAGTTCTGTAAAGAAACACCTGAAGGTACCTTTTCTAAGGATACAGGCAGCCCGGGTCTGTAGGTCTAAAACCAAGGTCACCAGGCACTGCTATGCACTCCAGTCCCCACAGCGCCTCCAGTCCCAGTCCTCTGCTCTGCCCTCCAGCCCAGTACCCTGCTACAGCCACAATGAGTCTTGCTTAGACAGAAGTGGAGCCACGCTCTGGGAGGTGCTGGTTTCAGGTCTCACCACGCTGCAGCAGCCAAAAGGATCTTTTTCAGATCTTCAGAACTGCCTTTCAATGACCTTTGGATGAAACCCCAATCCAAAGCTTCATGCTTCTCTTGCCTTATTTTCTATCAGTCACTCTACCTAGAATCATCTGCTTTATGTGCTCATTTATTTAGCAAGTATTTATCAAACTCCTATTATGCGCCAGGCTAATAGGTGAGATATATTAGGAACAAAACTGGAAGATCCCTGCCCTCTCGGTGGGTGCTTATACACAGCGGCCCTCTGCAGCCACAGGCTCAGCATCTGAGGATTCCACCAACCTGAACCGCAAACATTTGACAGAAAAACTGCATCTGTACTAAACACGTAGATTCTTTTTCTTGTCACGTCCTCAGCTACACAGACTAACGACTGTTTACTTAGCATTGACACTGCATTGGGTGTTGTAAGTAGTCTACAGATGATTAAAGGAAGATGCACAAAGGTTATATACAAATGTACCACTTTACCAGGGACTCAGGGACTTGAGGCTCTGTGGATGTTGGTACCCATAGGAGACCCTGGAAACATCCCCCCGGATGCTGAGGGACGACTGTATCAGGGCACACAAGAACCAGACAGAGCTGGCTGTACTGTGTCACCTGGGCCTATCCTGCCTACTGGGTGGGGCAGAGAAACCCTCTCGGTATTGCATATAGGACTAGAAGGTGATGAATGCTATTGGAAAAAAAAAAACAATAAAGGGCAGGGTGAGAGGAACAGGATGGTGTCTCAGGGTGTAGGATTAAATGTGACATAAGGGACAGTCTTGCTGAGAGGCTAAGATCTGAGCTTGACTTGAGAGTTACGGCTGCAAGCTGAGGAGAGAGAAGTGTCCCTGTGGGTAGAGGGGACATCCGAGCAAAAGACCAACAACGGGAGCCCGCCGGGTCTGTCTGAGGGGCGATCCAATGTGTTATTTTCCCCTTTCTGTCTGTGCTGGTCTCTGTGGACCTCAGGCCTTTGTGTTTGCCGCCCCTTCGAGGGGAGACCTGAGACCAGCACACCCACCTCTCTTCCCTTTAGAAGCCCTCCTGACTCTCCCCAAATCCCCAGATCGGCTGTGCTTCCCCCCAAATGAGATCCTACACCTCACCCTGAATTTTCCCTTTCAATGGGCCTTCCAAGAATCATGTGTTCAGATCAATTTGGAATCCAGTGATGGAGAGTATGGGCTCTGAGATCAATCTGGTTTCAATCCAGGTTCTGCCATTCACTTGTCCTTGGTGATTTCAGACAAGGTACTTTCTTAGAGACTTTTATGAAGGCTAATTGAGATGGCCTAGGGCCTGATCATAAAAAGCACTTAATAGATACTAGCAGCAAGAGGGCAGGACTGGGTGTGTCTTTTTTTTTTTTTTTTTGAGACAGAGCCTCAAGCCATCCCCCTGGGTAGAGCGCCATGGCATCACAGCTCACAGCAACCTCCAACTCCTGGGCTCAAGCAAGTCCCCTGCCTCAGCCTCCCAAGTAGCTGGGACCACAGGCGCCCACCACAATGCCCGGCTATTTTTTGGTTGCAGCCATCATTGTTGTTTGGCGGGCCCGGGCTGGATTCGAACCCGCCAGCTCAGGTGTACGTGGCTGGTGCCTTAGCCACTTGAGCCACAGGCGCCGAGCCAGAGTGTGTCTTATATATTATTATATTCCCCTCCCAGGGCCTCAAGTGGACCAAGGTGCTCCAAAGGTGATGAACTAATGAAAGAATGAGAAGAATGAGTGAGTGAATAGATGTGAAAGGCAGACAGGAAGTGAGGAAGGAAGGAGGGTGGCAAGGAGGGAAGGAGGAAGTGAAGAAGAGAGGGAGGCAGGAAGGCAA
>CAUYQV010012881.1:0-62562 GCA_963574575.1 Galagoides demidoff | reverse complement strand
GTTAACCATTGTAATTTGAGACATACTTATTGATTAATTACCATTATGTAATGATGACTATTGTGATCTAAGATATATCCATTAATCAATTATTGTTGTAAGATTATAACCATTGTGATTTGGAATGTATCCTATGACAAGTGAATGCACCTTTCTCCCCCCCCCCTTGCTTGCTTAAGCTATGCAAAAAAAGGGTATAAAAGACAGAAAACTCTGCATAGGAGGGGCCGCTTGTCTCAGTGCAACAGCCCCCCTGTGCAGGTGCGAATAAAAATCACCAATTATTTGCATCAGTGTGGGTCCGAGTCTTTTTCTCTTCTAGGTCCAATAGGACATTTCAATAGCAGTAATAGAAACTCAAAGGAAGATTTAAAAGGAATTTCTAGAAAATACTGTAATGGAAATGAAGAATGCTTTTAGCTAACATGGCTGAAGGAAGAAGAAAGTGATGCCATTGAAAACTGGTTACCCAACAGAAATGCAAAGACAACATGTAATAGGGAGAAAAAAATGCAGGATAGTGTATCCAAAAACTATGGGGAATTATACAAGGTATAACTTAAGTATAATTAGAATAACAGAAGGAGAATGAACAAAGAAAGGAACAGAAGAAATAATTGAAGTAGTAAAGGATAAAAATCTTCCAAAATGAGTGGGTGACAATAAGCCACAGATCCAGAAAGAGCTGTGAGGTCGTATCACACAGTGATTTTAATTTGCATTTAAATACTTCTTGGCTTATCCAAGATTAGGTGGCTGTAAGATCTTAGTTTTATCTCTTGGTTTTCTATTCCTTTCCAGATGCCTGTATCTCTATTTCTGAGCCAATACCATGCTGTTTTGATCACTATGGACTTGTACTACAGCCTAAAACAGGCATCCTCAAACTATAGCCTGTGGGCCACATGAGGCCTGCCAAGGTCACTAATCCAGCCTGCCGAGTGTTCTTGCCGAGTGTTCTTGCTGCTGCTACCGGTCCTGCTTAGCAACCAACTTGTCCCGAGGCCCACAATCCAGCCCTCCAATGGTCTGAGGGACAGTGAACTGACCCCCTGTTTAAAAAGTTTGAGAACCCCTAGCCTAAAGTCTGGTAGGCTGATGTCCCTGGCTTTGCTTTTAATTACTAACAATTGCCTTAGCTATACTCTATTCAATAAATGATGCTGAGAGAACTAGATACATACATGTAAAAGACTGAAACTGGACCTGCACCTTTCTCCACTCAGGAAAATTGATTCCAGATGGATAAAAGACCTACATTTAGGCATAAAATGATAAAAATCCTGAAAGGAAGCATGGGAAAAACACTTGAAGATATCGGCCTGGGGAAAGACTTTATGAAGAAGACTTCCATGGCAATTGCAACAAAAACAAAAATTAACAATGGGACTTAATTAGACTGAAAAGCTTCTGTTCAGCTAAGGAGACAACAACCAAAGCAAATAGACAACCTAAACAATGGGAAAGTAAATATACATATTTTAAATCAGACAAAAGCTTGATAACTAGGATCTACAGAGGACTCAAGTTAATCAGCAAAAAAAGCAAGAATGGGCAAGAAAGATGAGTGCAACCTTCTCTAAAGAAGACAGAATAATGCTAACAAACATGAACAAATGCTCATCATCCCAAATTTTGTTATAGAAATGCAAATCAAAACCACTCTGAGGTACCGTATAACCCCAGAGAGAATGGCCCATGTAACAAAATCTCAAAACTGTAGATGCTGGTGTGGATGGGGAGAGAGGGGATCACTTTTACACTGCTGGTGGGACTACAACCTAATACAACATTTTTGGAAGAAAGTATGGAGAACATTCAAAGAACTCAAACTAGATCTCCCATTTGATTCTGAAATCTCATTACAGGGTATCTACCCAGAAGAAAAAAAAAAAAATTTCTTCTGTCATAAGGACACTTGTACTAGACTGTTTATTGCAGCTCAATTTATAATCACCAAAATGTGGAAACAGCCTAAATGCCCACCAACCCAGGAATGGATTAACAAGCTGTGGTATATGTACACCAGGGAATACTATTCAGCCATTAAAAAAGATGGAGACTTTACATCTTTTGTATTAACCTGAATGGAAATGGAACACATTATTCTCAGTAAAGCATTACAAGAATGGAGAAGCAAGAATCCTGTATGTACTCAATCCTGATATGAGGACAATTAACAACCTAGTACACAGTGGGAGGTGGGGGCAGGGGAGGGCAGAAAGAGGAAGGGATGGGAGCGGTGTGGTGTCACAGTGTGTGACACACCTTTAGGGGGCAGGACACAATTATAATAAGGACTTTACCTAACAAATGCAATCAGTGCAACTTGGTTCTTTGTAACCTCAATGAATTCCCAACAATAATAATAGTAACAATAATAATAATAAATACCTCTTGGACATTTGTTTTTTTAAAGGAAATATCTATTCCAGTCTCTTGCTTATATTTAATATTTTTGTTTTTGTGCTACAGATTTGTTTGAATATTTTAAATAGTTTTCATATTAACTCCCTATGAGATATATAGTTTGTAAATATTTTCTCTCATTCCATAGATTGTCTCTAATCTTTTTTGATCGTTTCCTTTATTGTACAGACACTTTTTAGTTTCCTGTAATTCCCTGTCATTTGTGTTCTTGTTGTCTCTGCTCTTGGAGTCATATCTAAAAATTCATTGCCCAGATAAATGTCATGGAACTACTCCCCTATATTTTCTCCTAGTATTTTCATAGTTTTAGGTCTTATGATGAAGTCTTTAATCCATTTTAGTCATTGATTCCAAGTTTCATACCTTTGTGTTCTGAAAACGTACTTGATAATCACTTACATGTTAAATTTGTTAAGACTTGTTTTGCAGCCAACATATTATCTGTCCTGGAAACTGTTCCATGTGTGCTTGAGAAGAATATTTATTGTATTTTTATTGGATGTAATGTTTTCTATGTCTGTCAGTTCCATTTAGTTTAGAATGTAGCTCAAGTCAAAAGTTTCCTTGTTAATTTTTTCTTTGGATAATCTGTCCATGGTTAAAAGTGGGATATTTAAGTCTCCTCCAATTTCTGCCTATTTCTCCCTTTATATCTATTACTATTTGCTTTATATATTTGTATCCCAACTTTGTGTGTATGCCTATATAGAAATAGACAGATAGATGCATTATGTGTATTGTATTATATCCTCTTGATGAATTGATGTCTATTATTATACAATAAAGTTCTTTGTCTTGTTTTAGTTCTTGATTTAAATTCTATTTTCTGTGATATAAATATGGTTACCCTTGCTCTCTTTTGATTTCTACTTGTTTGGAATATTTTTTTACATTCTTTCATTTCCAATCTATTTGTGTCCTCTCTTACAGGGAGCACATGCCTGGCTCTTGTTTTATTATGGAGGATATAATCCATTTGCATTAATGGTATATAAAGATATATATACAAACTACTGCCATTGGGCAATTGTTTTCTGTTTGTTTTAGAGAGTTTTTTGTTCCTGTCTTTCTTACTACCTTCCTTTCTAAGTTATTTATTTTACTAATATGCTTTGATTTCTTATTTTTCATGTTTTGTGTATTTACTATAGAATTTTGTTTTGTATTTACAATGAAATTTACTTGACACATCTTATAATTATAATAGGTCATTTTAAGCATATACCAATTTAATGATGATCACATACATTCCATTCCCATACTTTTTTTTATTATTGATGTCACTATTTAGGTCTTGTCACATCACATTCATTAATACATTGTTTTAACTATTATAGTATTAATAGTTTTGTCTCTTGTATACTACACATATATAATGATTTACATTACATTATTTCAGTGTCAATGTAGTATTTATTACTTTATTCAGTATAGTGCCAGTTCTTTGACTAGTAAGTTTTATATTTCTATACAGTTTCATGTTATAAAGTAGTGTCCTTTTCATTCATCTTGAAGGACACCATTCAGTATTTTTTTGTAACACAAGTCTATTGGTAAGAATTCCCTTGGTTCTTGCCCTTCCAAGGAAGTGTTTTTTATTTTATCTCTCCTTTATTTCTGCATGACAGCTTAAGATCTTGTTTTTAGTTGGCAGTTTGTTCCTCTCCTTTAGTACTTTGCATGCATCATCCCACTTTCTCTTTGCCTGTAGGATTTCTGCTGAAAAATCTATGAGCTTTTGTTACACTCATTGTTGTGCAAGTATGTTAGTTGCTTCTTTTCTTTTGCTGGTTTCAAAATTCCCATTTCTTTCTTTCTTTTTTGACAGTTTGATCATATCATTTTAGTGTGGTCTTGTTTGGACTTAATCTAATTGGATACCTTTGGTATTCTTGTATCTGGATATTTGTATCTTTCCCTATATTGGTAAAGTTTTCTATTAGTTCTTTAAATAAGTTTTTACCCCTTTCTTTTTCTTTTTTCCTTTTTTTAGAGACAGAGTCTCACTATGTCACAGCTCACAGCAACTTCCAACTCCTGGGCTCAGGGAATTCTCTTGCCTCTACTTCCTGAGTAGCTGGGAGTACAGGCGCCTGTCACAATGCCTGGCTATTTTTTGTTGCAGTTTGTCCAGGGATGGATTCAAACTCACCACCGTTGATATGTAGAGCCTGTGCCCTACCCACTGAGACATAAGAACCACCCAAGTTTTTACCTTTATCTCTCTTCTCTCTTATTAACTTCTCTGATTCAAATATTTGTCTTTTGATATTTTTCCACAAATCCAAGAACTTTTCTTTATTCTTTTTTATTCTCTTATCTATGCCTATATATTTTCAAATAACCTGTCACAGATTCTTTTTTCTAATAAAGACGCATATTGTGATATTCTCCATTGATTGTTTTATTCCATTCATTATATTTTCAGTCTTCAGAATTTCTTTCTTTCTTCTTTTTTTTTAAATTTCAATTTCTGTCAAATTTCTCATTTGATTGTGCATTGCTTCCTGATTTTCTATTCCATTGTTTCTTTGTATTTTCTGGAAGCTTGCTGAGCTTCCTCAAAACTATTAATTTGAATTCTTTGTCAAGTGTATCGTGAATCTCATTTTCCTTAAGGTCAAATACTGGTGATTTATTTTATTATTTTTGTAGAATCATGTTTCCTTGACTGTTTTTGATCCTTGTGGCCATGTATCAGTGTCTATGCACTGGCAGGATACAGAGTTATTCTAATCATTGCAGTCTGATTTTGCCTAATATAATTTACCCCAAGATTCTAAGCAGTCTGCTGTCCTGCATGGTCCATGGACAGGCTCACTGAGTGCTTGGGTAGACTAAATAGATTAGTGCCCAGGTAGGCAGATGGGTAGGCCATCTAAGTCCTTAGGATTGAACCCATAGCCTGGATTCCCTCAGATGAACTTATTTTTTGAGTGCACAGAGTTGGGCCTAATTTTGGACCATAAGAGTTGACCTGGAGCCTGTATTCATGAGGGATATTCTAACACCTTTGGTAGAAATGGAAGCCTGGAGTGGCGTAATTTAGGGTCTGACCTCTTGTCGAGAAAAGCCTAGAAACTTAGTCTGCAGTTAGTAGCCTGGAATCTAGGGTAGAGGGACATACCCATGCTGGGTTTTACTGGGCAGGCCTAGTGTTGGGTTCTGAGGCAAGTTTCAGTGTTCACTTTCTTCTCTTTCTGCCCTGCAGGTAGTATTTATCTCTGGGCTGTGCTGCCTCAGGTTGGAGGAGGGGTATACAATATAAAATTGTCTTTCCATGGTTTTCAATGTGTTTTCTGCTTGTAGGCTAAACCTAAGTGTTACAATATATCACTTGGTTTCCTTAGCTCTTATGAAGTTAGATTTGGGCTTGAATATCTGTTCAAACTGATGTGTCTGCAGGGAGGTGAGAGAAGTGGAAAGTTCTGTTATACCATTTTGCCGTTAGCTCCATTTACATTCTAAATAAACTAATTCTGGAGTCAGCCTTACTGTTTCCAAGGTAGATTTTACTTTTATGGGAGTTTTTTTTTGGAGGGACAGGTTGTTCTTTTTATAGGGAAAAAGTCTTATTCTTTTGCCCAGGCTGGGAAGCAATGGTGCTATCATCCTTCACTACAACCTGAACTCCTTTTGTATAATAATCTCTAAGAGATGTACTTTGGACTGAGGATAAATTATAGGTGAGAAAGAGGAGACAGAAGCTCTATATATCACTTTTATTGCTTTTAAGGGAAGTAGATAAATGGTCACAATCAAAAGTAGGAATGGGACTTAATATGGGTTTTTTATGTTGTCACTGTATTACTTTTTTGATTTTCCTCATGTGTTTTTATTTTTTTTTGTATTGCTGTTATTTTTTTAGTTTGTTTATTAAATCATAGCTGTGTACATTAATGCAATCATGCAGTACAATGTGCTGGTTTTATATACAATTTGAATTATTTTTGTTGAACTGGTTGTATTTTTAAAATGGAGGATTTTTTGGGCACTTTTGTGTCCTAAATGAACTATTCTGGTAGAGACTGAAAAATTACGGGTTTTTTTTTTCTACAATCTTCACTATCAATCACTTATACACTTATTGAATCACTTAGGAAAATATAGTTTTATTAAATGGGAAAATTTGAAACTATTTGAAAAGGCTAGAAAAATGAACAGAAAAATAAATTCTCATATTTTAGCAGTAAAGCATTAAAGAAGAGCATAAAACTTGTATTTAATATGAGCTACTACTGTTAATGCTATACATAAGTGTGTAAAAGAAAAATGAAAACATATACAGCTATATAAAGTGAAGCATCTAAACCAGGGGTGGGGGGACATGAAGCAAATCTACTTGAAACCACTTTTGATAATTTATTAATGCCTTTTAGAATAATGATATGAAATATATCCTAACTTCATTTTGTTTTAATGTCCTTTTTAGAAATGAATTTGGTTTATGTTATCAGCAAAAGTTGGACACTCAGAAAATAAACTTTAGTAGCATTCAGTAAAACAGAATTTGCTTTAGGCAGAATGCTGTTGTTATCATAAACAAAGTGATAGAAATGCTTGAAAGCACATTGTTCTTCAAACTTGATCCTTTATGTTTGAAAATGCTTGCAAAATATTTGTGTGCTGCATTTAATGGGCCATATCTAGGAATCCTTGAAGACAAATAACTCCCACTCTAAGGCATAGGTTGTTGATCTTAAATCTGCAGGAGCAAAACAACTCCGTAATAAAATAATGTACACAAATATATACTAAATTCAATTCTTAAATTTAAATAATTATGTGATAATTTTTTGACTGAGAAAATGAAGTATTAACATTTTATTTTAATGAGCATATCCACATTGCATATAAAAGCCATTATTAACCTTTAAAAATACAGATGATGAATGCTTCTTAGTATAATCTATCAAGTGCTCATAATATTTTGAAAATGTATTTGATATTTTTCTCAAAATATCTTGGTATAATTTAGATACCTTATAAAGACTGTTAAATGATAATTGTAAAAACTAATAAAACCCATTTTTAAATTTTTCAATTGCTTCCTCGAAAAAGGTTATAATGAAGTATTTAACAAATGCCTATCTGAACATTTCCATTAAATTAGAGAAATTGCTACTTTGATATTCATATGTTTACATGTGTTTTTTGCTACTGGTACTCATCTTAAATATTTAACAATTGTTATTATCTAAACAGGGTGAAAAAGGGCCTGGGACTTTAAAAGCCAACTATTTTGGTCAACTTAAGGATAATTCCACAATGTGTGATACTTGGATTCTTGCAAAGAATACACTTTTAAAAAAATGCATCATCTCTTCCTTCTCTGGGAGGGGGAAGATGTAAACATTAATTTACACAAATGATCATCATTAGAAATTTGCCATACTGATTATTGTTTTGCAATTCTTTTTAAAGATTAAAACCTTTAAAAATATGGATGATACATGTTCCTTTTTATAATCTACCAAATATTCATAATATTGTGAAAATGTGTTTAGTGTTATTCTCAAAAAATCTTGGTATAATTTAGTTACAGTATAAGGATATTTTTCAGAAACTCCAGTTTATGTCCTAATCCTTAATAGCTGGTCAGTGAGAATTTTTTGTACTTTTCCCTACAGAATTCCACTCCTCTAAGATATTTAGAGTAATTATGAATTTTAAAACAAAGCAACAAAAATTCAAACCACTTATGTCTTCTGATAAATTTGTGAATGGTTGAAGTAAAGATGAATAATTTTTGACAATAAGATGTTAAAAGCCTTTATATACTTTTAAGCGATGAAGAAAAATCTATTTCTAAGAAATCAATATTTAGGCCAAACATGGTGGCTCATACCTTAATCCCAGCAATTTGGGAGGATAAGGCTGGAGGATTGCTGAGGCCAGGTATTCAGGACCAGTCTGGCAACAGAGTTAGACTCTTATCTCCACAAAGTATTAAAAAAAAACTAACCAGTCATGGGAGCATGAGCCTGTAGTCCAAGCTACTTTAGAGGCTGAGGCAGGAAGATTACCCACACCTAAGTGATTGAGGTTGCAGTGACCTATGATTTTTGCCCCTGCATTCCAGCCTGAGAAACACAGTAAGACCCTGTCAAAGAAAAGGGAGAGAAAGAGAGAAGAAACAGAAGAGAGGAAGGAAGAAAGGAAGGAAGGAAGGAAGAAAGGAAGGATTTAAAATTTTCTGAAGTAATTCCTTCATAACACACTTTGGAGAATATCTCTTTAAACACATTCCAGGTCCTGCAGTGAAATTCTGATCCAACTTCACTAAACATGCTTGACCCAGTCTTCTCCACCTCAGCAGCAACTTGGTCTTCTTACTTTTTAGCAAAAGAAAGCAAACAAAACAAAACCTTGGAGTCATTCTTTTGTCTTTTTCTTTCACATTTCATGTGTGAGAGGAAACATTCACCAACAGTCTTTCCCACCTCAGCAGCGACTCCATCTGGAAGTCCTATGGCACCTATTTGCAAAATAAATCCCAAACCTGAACATTTCTCCACTCGTTCAGTGCAACACCCTGTCTAAGCACTGTTACCACCAGCCTCATCAGCTCAGTAGACTCTCACCTATCAAAGTTGCCCCTGGTTATCACAGTAGCCTCTTAGTTGCTGGAATATACTGTAATTATTGCTGTGGCTTCTTTATTCTTTGATCATTAGAGTAGTTTCCTAACTGTTCTCTTTTTTTACCACTGTTGCACCTCTTTGATTTCTTTGGAACTCTGTGGTCAGTCTGATTCTGTTAAGCCTCCGATCAGATCACATTAGTGTTCTGCTGAAAAACCTCCAGAGCTCTCTATTTCACACACAATAACACAATAAAAGCCAAAGTATGTCAAATACCATTCCCACACTGCTGAAATTAAATTCGCATACTCTCATGATCTTATCTGGACAGACGGGCTGCCTTCCTTTGCCTCTAGCATGATACAAATTTTTCTGAAGGCCACAATCTTTACTCATTCACTGGCTCCACACATATGAGTTACACACTTCCTCAGTACTTGCCCTCTGTTCTCAATCATCACATCCTCTATGAGGTGTTCCACGTTCTACTGATACATGCGTCTCTCTCAATATTCCCTATTCCTCTTCCTTCTTTAATTTTATTTAGTACATATTATTATTGTCTTATATTTTTTGATTATTTTCTCTCTGGCCTTAAAAAAGGGAAATTTCATAAGGCAGAGTTGGTGCCAGTTTTGGTCATTGCTAGATCCAAATATCCAGTGCTCTAAAACATAAAGACATGTATGCAGTGAGTAAATCTCTGTGTGTCTGATTAAAGGGTCAACTATTGAATGATCCAGAAAAGTGATAAGCATATCTGTTCTACTCTATCACGCCTGAAATATTTAATATAGAGCTTAGCATGTTCACATGAAGCCTACTCATGCTGGATTGGGACCACCCAAGCCAAAGTTGAATCCTGGTTATCCTGCAAACACTTCATCTTTCTCAACTTTCTTCCCTTTGATTTTTTGGCTTGAGGGACTCTGAGTTTGAGTAATTTATTGTGGGAGATGTCAAGGTTCCCCTGGATGTATGAAAGGGCCTGTGAAGAGGAAAGACTGAACATTCTAAAGCCAGGACAATATCTCTGAGTCAATGACGGGATTGCCCTCTGGCAGGTAACATATTTCAACATGGCGTTTTGTAGGTAATCTTCTCCAAGTAATGTTCAACTTTAAGGACAGGGGAAAAGTTAGGAACTACATTAGTGAGGACTTTTTTTTTTTCTCATTGCTGGCAACTACTATCATGTGAAGAGTTTTCATATCTCCTACTTATAACACAGAGAGCTCAGAAATACAATAATGGGTCACCTAAAGGATATTTCCTTCTTAAAATAGGATAGAGAGAGTCACACTCCACCAAACAAGATGATAAGGAAATCACAGCAGGATAAACAGCAGTACCCCACAGTGATGTTAGGAGTCATAACAGGGAACATATTGTAGAGTGGATGGGTCATTTTGCGCACAGGAGAAAAAACCCTTGATTCCTAAAATATATAAGAAAAGGTATATTATCAGATTAAATACATGTTAAAAGTTTATTACAATATTGAAAAGAGTAGACTGACAAGAATTAAAAACAGATTACTTTTTCATGAGACTTCATACCATACACGTGATACCGGAATGAAAGCATGGACTGGAATACATCCCCGAGTCAATCAGTGTGGGCATTACAAGGTATCTATTTATAAAATGTCATACATGTTTTAAATCTTCTTGTCCTGACAAAATTATGAAAGTAGCATAAGATACTATTAAGTCACAAAGATTATAAGGAGGCATATAACTACACTTTGCTTTTGATTAAAAATACAAAGTCATGGTATAAAATTAAGAGTGAGTTAAAAGGAGAGGTGTTAAACAATTGGTTGTAATTCCAGTTGCTCCAAGGTGATGCTCATCTTTCCTGAACTATTTAAAAAATTTAGACTACATTAGAAACATTTTTATTATTATGGAAAACTAATGTGTCACTTCATATCCTTGTATAACCCTATCTAAAGATTTTCCATAGAAGGCCAAATAAACAGGACCCTATTTCTCCAACAGACATCTAATGAGAATATGTAAAATGAGTGGGTTCAACTTATTTTTTAATTTCAAGATTTATGCTACTTGACTTGTATTTCATTTTATTATAATTAAATTTGCATTCTGTAATCATTGATTAATGATAGAATCCTTTATTTTTGATAACAAGACAATCATATTGAATACTTGAACATTTTACAGAAAATAAAATAGTCTTCACAGTTACATAGGGAGACGAATTATATAGACTAGTTTTGTACAAGCATATCCAGGTTCATTGATGTGAACTTTGACATCTAGATTTTTACATTTTTTATACCTTCTTGAATGTATTAAGGCTAAATAAGAAATAAAATGTAGGGCAGAAATTTTTTAAAAAATCTCAGTTATAGTTATAAATAAGTAACAAACTGGAAATTTTCCAATATAAGATCTGAGACTATCACATCAAACTAAACTTTATAGTCTTTGTCCTTTTTTTGATAACTTGACATGAAGTTTTATATTTATTAATCCCAAGGACATAACAGTAACTATCCAAATCCTTTCCCTAAACATGTTGCTGCTTCTCAGAATTCTATCAGCATTTAATTATATTTATCTATCATGTATATAATCATTGATGCTTTTCTTGTATATCATGCCATTTAAGAGAATGGCATGTTTGCAATCTGCAATCAAACTCATATGATCCTTGTAATCCTCAGAAACAAAAATTTTATAACATTGATTTAAAGTACTTTTGATCTTCACTATGTTTCTTAAAAACAAATTAATACAGGGGTTACTCAACCCACAAACAGTAAAGTTAAGGAAGAAATGGTGAATTAATTCAAATGGCTGTTAAAGAGGGAGAGAGTCATAAAACCATCATGTTCTTTTAATTATTTGTATTAACCTAACTATAACTTAGAGGTAATTCCATTTGTTGTTTTATATATATGAAAATAAAATAAGCTATCAAAGTTGCTAATACATAAATTGCATTAAATTTTAATGTTATAAGCTTTATTCAAAGTTATTCAAATGTGTTGTTGGTATCTCAATGCTTTTTTGTTAATAAACTAAAGGTTGGCAAATCTGTAAAATGTCAATTTATTTTTAATACTCACAATATATTTTTGTGGTACTTACTATTCAAACCAATTACTATTTACATCTTTCTTTGAATGAGTCTTTCAATCTTTTAGAATATTTTTGAAAATTAAGACAAACTTTGATTATTTCTAATATTATTGTGAATGCTGTTTTCCTTAAGTGCTTGCAACATCAATAGAAGGAAAATATGGCAGTAATTTTGGAGTGTTTCTCTAATTTGCATGTTTTGCCAATTCTAGATGCTTTCACTAGTACAGAGAAAATTGATGTAGCATAATTTTAGTGTTTGGAAATATTTCAAGATATTTTAGATTAGGAAATGGAGACATAGAGTCATGAAATGATTTGACAAGTTCCTATATTAACTTAAAGGAAATTGATAACTGAAACAGGAATATGAAAACTTAATTTAACTTTTGAATTTAAATAGTATTTTCATAAATAAATTCTATCTTTGGAATAATCTCATGCGTTTCATGCTAGTCCTTGTGCTTTTTATTATTCACTCAATTCTCACATCCTTACCTTAATTTCACCTAAGAAAAAGCTATTGATATTATCTTCATTTACGGATTAGGAAAAGGAAGTGCAGAACTATTAATATCTGAGTCCAAGTACACATAGCAGATCCAGCCTTTGAGATAAGTTTGATTTAGATTTCACAACCTAAACTCCTAAACATAACTCTCTGTACATGAAGATTCTGGTACATAGAATTTATACAACTGTACTAAATAGTGTCATGTGCAGTTTTGTTTTCTCTCTATAATCTCGGCCACGTATCTAATTCAACACTTATTTTTTTTCAATCTGTATTCATTGTATCCTTCTTTCCATTGCTTTGTCAACTTCCCATCTTATCCAACTTCTGGCTATTCCTAGATCATTAAATCTTGGAATTGGCTAGGACCTTGGGGTCTACTCTGACTCTTTCATGTCACATATGAGGAAATTGAAACCCAGATACTTAAAATTACTTGCCTTAGGCCCAACAACTAGTCTATGGTGGGACCACAAATAGAAGCATATCTTTTAAAAAGGATCTTCTCCTGACAAAACACTTCTTGCCTTCACACAGTATTTATTCTACAATGGTAAATGTCTGTTAATATGAAATTATATTTAAGACTGCCTTAAAATTTGAAGGGATAATGTACTTTTACAGTTCATTTTAGAACATGACTCACTAACAAACTTGAAATTACAAGGAGAGGTGAGCATCAACCTTCCTAAAACATCGGTTGCTTTCTTAGAATATAAGTTATACAAATTTGAGTCAGAACTATAAGTAATAGCTGGTGTGTAAACTATTTAAAATTGTAGAATTAAAATGCAATAAATTATTGTTTCTCCCTCAAGGTGCACGTAGGGGATGGTTGGATGACTCCACTGGGCAGATCTCTTCAGGGGCAATTAAAGATAAACCCTCTTGTTACACGCTGCTCCACTCTCTCCTGGAATGCCTAAAAATTATCTTTTAGATATCCTGCATTCATCAAGTCAGTGTGAAAAATGCAAACATGAATGATCCTGAAAATTGTTTTATGTGAAGGTTTGGATTAATTCACATTACTTCTGACCACATTATATTTAGCCAGAAGTCATTATATAACTCCAACATAATTATAAGGAAGATAAAGGTAATCTCTCAGTGTCTCTAAGAAATTGAATTGATGACTATTCTAGCATTACAGACTCCAAATTTAGGTAGATTTTATTACAAATAAAACTAGAATTATACTGTGATAATTATGGTTATGCATTTTATGTATCAAACAAATATAAGCAAATGAATAAAATCAGAGAATATAGAAAAAATTAATTTTCTGATACCTATAAAATATAGCTTATCCAGACATGTAAACATAAAATTTACAAGTCATACATACCCAAATCATCCAGAAAACTGTGGTCTCAAGGTACAGAAGTATAATTTTTCTCTTCTTTAAGAGCTATAATTGGTGAATGTATTAATACTTGTAACTCAGATTCTGTATCCAATCTCTATGTTGCTATGATTAGAATTTGGGATGAGAAGGAGTGTGTATCTCTTTCTTCCCTTCTTAAGTGCATATGCAACCCATATGTTTATTCCAATGGTCATAAAACTTAAATATCACCTGTCTTCCTTCAGAAGAATTCCCTAAATAAAAGTGGAAATTATTTCCTACCTCTAAACATTCTTCTAATTATAAACTTTGACAAATGGCAGACTTTAACAACAGGAGCCAGCATTGTCAAAACATCTTGTACCTAATTAATATACACTAATTGATCACTTGTAAAAATAATTGTAAAACTGAATGATTACACCAACACCATGGAAAGGAAAAGAATACTATAGACCTACTAGAATATCTGCCTAGCTCTCTCCCCTCCCATTCCAGAAGAACAGGCCTCTGACTTCTCACTACAAGTAACGTGGTAAGAGTAGACAGCTGATCAATTTGAGCCAATTAGAATTTTTTTCCTGGAAATATGAGAAGATTCATAGACTATATATATATAGTGCCCATATAGATAGAGTGAATATATTTTCAATATATATCTTTCTATATCTCTTTATATCTATGTATATATACTATATATATATAGATATTCATGGAATATATTTGATTTTGTTTTAATTTTGTTATGTGAATGGAAACTTAGAGCTTTAACATACAAGTTCTGAAAAATTGGGTGATTTATATTATGCCTCAAAAGACAAGTTAGTTAGAAAATAGAACAACAAAGAGAAAGAAAAGTGAAGTTGATTTACAGACAGAAGCACAAAATGCATGAAAATCTCCGATTGCTGTGTCCCATGACTTAGTCTCATTCTTGTCTAACCCTGGGGGCTGTAACATTTCCTTAGATTAATTAACTTATGTCTATTGTTTAAATTGGGTCTGGCAGGTTTCCTTACTTCAAATCAAAAGACATTCCACCATAACGATTCTACTCTAAGACATCTGTCAGATACAGACGAATTGTGTACATTAGCAGTGTATTCATTCAAGGTAACAGGCACTTTTTAAGATTTGGTTAAACCAATAAATATACGAGAGAACATGAGACCATATAAGTAGACAAATATAAACAGAAATAACCTGATTTCTTTAAACTCTAAAAATATATTTTGAATTTCCAATTGTGACAGTTTAAACATCACCAATATTGACGTGACTTGTTCTAAAAAAAAAAAAAATTTGCAATCTATTTTCTGAATGATTTAGACATATTTACTCCCATAAGTGCCTACGGAGAATTGAGCACATATATGAGAAACAGTAGAGCCCAGAGGCTTAACGCTGCTGGAGAATTGGCCTCTAGAATTTATTAGATAAAAACCTATTTTAGTTAATCCTGAATGAACCTTAGCACTAACAAAAAACTGTGGTCTCAATGTACAAAAGTATAATTTTCTCTTCTTTATGAGCTATAATTGGTGAATGTATTAATATTTGTAACTGAAGAAAAAGTACTATCGCTTGTTATTAGCTTCACAAATATGTGCACAGCTACACTCTCTTCACTCACTGGCAGGTTATCACATTTGAGTGTCATGGTTTGTTTGAAAGAAATGGAATATTATTCTTAGCAATAAATGTAAACGTTCTCCTAAGTAACAGGATTATATACAGAAACCTTTCCCAAGGATAAAATTACAGCTGTTTATTCATTTATCAGAGAGATGATTTTCTATAAAATGGACTTCTGTGTTATAGGTAGTACAGAATGAAATAATTAATCCTTAGATTTAAAATAAACGTACTATATTCAGGAGATTAGTAATGCCAGCCAGGAAAGTCTGTTGCCACTTCTGAATGATATACTGGCTTTTGATAAAAAACAAAACATTAACAAAAAATGAAAGAATCTGAAAAAAGGAATAATTATTTTGCCAAATTATTAGTAAAACTGTTCTTCTCCTTTCCCAGTTTTATTTTTAGAATAAAGAAACCCATACTGTTGCTTATAACCATTTTGTTTAAACATTTTAATGACTGGGGTGGCACCTGTGGCTCAGTGAGTAGGGGACCGGCCCCATATATGGAGGGTGGCAAGTTCAAACCCAGCCCCAGCCAAGCTGCAACAGAAACTAGCCAGGCGTTCTGGCAGATGCTTGTAGTCCCAGCTACTCGGGAGACTGAGGCAAGAGCTAAGGTTACCTCACCTAAGCCCAAGAGCTGGAGGTTGCTGTGAGCTGTGACAACACAGTACTCTACTGAAGGTGACATAGTGAGACTCTGTATCAAAAAAAAAAAAAAATGTAGTGACTGACACAATTTGCTCTTAGTAGTAGTACAAATAAAACTATTGCTTGAATAATTGCTTTGATTCTGTATGGTGGATTCTTTTCATAAAGTCTTGTTCTTCACCTTCATATCCACCCTGGACTTTCCTATGTAAATCATACATAATTTGTTTAATTCAAAGCAAAGAGATGGTCTTTTGTCAAAAAAAAATGTGATAAAAATACGGGAAGCTCCAGTTTTCAAGCTTGTCTTCTTCCCTCCAATCTTATTTTTACCTTTTTTTCTTTACTTCTTTCCTCTCTTTTTTCCCCTCTTTTTAACCAGAAAATTTCTCTTTGCTGATAGAAGCTGAATTTAAATAAAATTCTACTTTCTTGGAATGGCCATGAATACTACCGTCAAGATATAAAATCATAATGGACTTTGTTGAATTCACTGTATTAGGAGGCAGGATATTCAGGTAAGCATCTATAACTGAAACGATATTTAATTCTAATGTTTATTTTCACTGCATCCAGATAAGTCTATAGGTACCTACTCTGCCAGTTCTCAATTGAAAAAGCCAAACAAAAGTGATATTTCAAGAATAGATTGAGCAATATTCCCGGAAGGACTTACCTTTGCAGGAGCGTAGAGATTACATTTTCCTGTTTACCACCTTGGCAGCACCAGGCTTCCCACAGCAGATGAAGATAAAGCTCTGAAGATTGAATACACGTTTTCTGTTTATACAAGATATGCAATGGGATATAAACACTTGTTTGTTTTTAGTATCTACAATATGCTGTTTTGCATTCATTTGACTGAATTAACTAGAAATCATAAAGTCTATGGAAATCAACATTAAGAAGCCAACTTGAGCCATAAATTTTCATTCTGACAAATTATGTAAAGTATCATTCCCTAAATGAAATAGGTTTCTCTTTCTGAATGTTATTTTTAAGGTGTGAGCTCACAAATTTACACTATATTATGTAGTAAAATTGGATAACTGACATTCGATATTAATGATGGGATGGAAAGGTCCACAAATTGTACACATATCTGAAAGCACATTGCTGAGTGTTTTCCTTACTTTCTGTGGGAAAACAGCATTTTTTCTGGTAGTGCAAATGTTTCTATTTTGTCTTGATTTTGCCCTTATATTGTTAACAAAAAAATGGACATTTTTTAGGGGGATAATGTTTGGGATATAACCTGCCTATTCTGATAAAGATGAGAACTGATTTGAGAAATCCTATGTTTCCTACTTTGCTTAATCGGTATGATTAAGTTACTAATTCATTAAATTTAAAATTGATAGATTAAGAATAAAAATAGTCCACAAACATTGCTACCAGAAAGTGGAAGTCTTTTTGTGCCTACTCTTAGAAGTGATGATTTCCACTAACATTAAGTTATACCTGTATTTGTCTCTATATGTTTAAACATTAGTTATATTGCTTATTTTAACTTTTTGAGGAAAAGCATTACCTAGTGACTTCCCAATATCAACATATGGAAAAATGAAAAAAAAAAATCTGGGTTTTTATCCTCTCCCAATAGATTAACATGTAGTATTTATAATGATTCTTTGCTTTACAAAATTAGCAAAAAAAAATATTATTTTGTCCCATTTGTTTAGTTTTCTATTTATTTATCACTAATTTATCATTAGACACTCCAAATAGGTATGTGTGTATATGTGTTGCATGAGTGCACTGTGTTTGTGAATACACACACACACACATATATATATATATATATTAACGAATTTTATATACTGAGCACTAAATAATAAACCTGGCTGTGATAGCTGCAGTGTTTTTCCCTGGTTAACTTTCCACCTGGAACTTAGTGTTTTACTATCTGCCTAGAAGAATAGAGGATCATGGCCAGGGTAATTTTCAGAGGAATTTATCAAGTTCAAAAAGATACTGTACTTGCATTGACCTGGGACTTTCCTAGAATCAGCTAACCAGAGTTCAATTAAATAAAGCCAACAACCGGTGCTTCAGCATGCATATATCTGAGAGTGTACATACACACACACACACACACACACACACACTTATGCAATCTCTTAGAAATTACAGATAGATTAGCTAGATATCAAGGGATTTTTATAACCTAACACATGAATTTTAATTATAGTTAATAATTTTAATATTAATACTTTTCTAATATAGTTGGTTTTTAAAATCTATTTTATCTTCTTTCAGAAAACTAAAATGTAATCAAAAGCCCCCCAAACTAAGTGTATTCTATTATTTTAAGTCATTGTTTTTGCTGTTATGGCAACAATACTTATAAAATAAACTTATGTAGCACATGTTTATTTAAAGCTTGCTATATGTCAGGAACACTAATCAATGAGAAATACCTTGAAGATCTTGTAATTGATCAAAGCCTGAATGTTAAATTTCATCAGGAGTTTCAGTAGTTCTGTGGATTGTATAGCAAAGGGAAAATTTACATTTTTCTGTGATAATTTCTTTACATGTGTAAGTTTTCTTTCATAAAATTTTTCTTTTAGAATGCATTCCAATCTTCATTTGACTATCTAGTAGCAAATAGAAGATGGGATTTTGTTTTCTTTCCTAATAGAATATTGAAATATAAATGGAATATATAGTTCAGACCCAGCTCTACATCTCTTTAAACTGCCTTCAAACTGATAGACTATTCTAACTCTGTAAAGATTAATTTGAAAATTGTAAGAATACTTTCTTCTATACAGTGGTGTGATAGATTGATGATTGTAGGATTTGTAGAATTGGTACGTCAATGAAAAGCTATTCATTTATTTCTTCTATTTAGCAACTTACTCTGGGACTTCATCTATTCATCCCATCTCTTCTATTTATAGTTACAACTATAAATTCTATTGTGCTCTCCACTCTTTCTTTAGTATTAGCCTAATGTTCTGGTTTCTTCTCCTTAGTTGGTAAAACGGCTTCAACTATTTGGTTAGTGAGGAAACTATTTGGTTAGTGAGGAAAACAGTTTAAAACTATTTGGTTAGTGAGGAAAACAGTAAAAATTATCCTTTATTGGCTACTTAATATACTGTATAAAGAATGCTCGCACAAATTTGTTTTTTTCTTTTTTCTCTGTTTTCAGGAAGAAAACTGCAATCAATAAAAACAAATACTAACAAACTCTTAACATTCCTAAAGGCTTGTGCATTTATTGAAGAAGGTTAAATAGTTTCTGAAAAATACATTAGAGGTTAAATAGAACAGTGCAGAAAACAAAATAGCCTAGAGGAAACTGAGATGAGGAGGTCAGTTGATTTAACCTGGATGTCGACCCTGGAGTTCTGGGAGAGGGAGAAGCCCTCTAGTGAAAACCTTCGCAAAGACTGAACCTGAAACTCACGTAGTATCATCTCATGACTTCCATTTCATTGTAACAGCTAAGCAATTGATCTCATTAGAACTCCATTTTTTTCCTCCAAATATTGTTCATGTAATCTGCTGTATTTTATGTTTTAAAAAATAAAGAAATATTTTAATTGTGAAATCACAATAAGGTATAGTTACCTGAAAAGTACTAAATATGAATATTAAGATGTTTAAAACATAAATAAGCCCCCCTAAATATTACACAAACCACAATAGTTCCCAAGTAACAAAGATGTTATTTTTCAATATTTACTAATACAGTCATTCTTTTCAATATAAAGAACATTATAAGGAAACAATGCTAAGAATGCTTTGCTTAAAATGTTCAGAGTGCTAAAAGTTAAAAATGCTATGTGGGTAAGACAATTGCACAAGTACATTTGAATCTTACTAGGGTCATAAGACATTAAAATCCTGTTTTCCCAAAAATAAGACCTACCTAAAAAATAAGCCCTAGCAGGATTTCTATGCATTTGTTAAATATAAGCCCTCCCCATATCAACGATAATGTCATAATATTTTGGAAATGTCAAAGCAACAAAGTATTTACATTATTTTCTTTTTAATTTGTCGCCACTTCTTGATAAAAGCATTTAATTTTAATAATTTTTTTAATTTATTCATCTATTTTTTCAAAACAAGGTCTTGTTCTATCATACAGGCTGAAGTATAGGGGCAGGAACATAGCTTACTGCAGCCTCAGACTCCTGGGGCTCAAAGCATCCTTCTGCCTGAGTAGCTAGGACTATAGACCCCTGCTACTGTGTCCAGATATTTTTATTTTAATTTTCATAGAGTTGGGGGGGGGTCTCACTATGTTGCCCAGGCTGGTCTGAAATTCCTGGCATCTAATGATTCTTTCACCTCATGTTCCCAAATTGCTGGGATAATAGGCATGAGCACGAGAAATGAATGAAAAATGTTTTTGAAAGAGGGGGGATAATTTGTGAAGAATATTAATCATCATTCAAGTACTTTAGACATTGATATCACCAATTATCATATTTATTTTGCTTCAAATTCACTTTTTTTACATCTCTTTGAAATAAGTATAATTTTTAATAGTTATAAAAATGACTCACAAATAGAAATAAAAGAGACAAAGGTGTATTTCTTATAAAGTCTAGATAAGAGTTAAAAAAAGGGAAAGGTTAATAATGAAATGTGATTTTGAAATGTTTAAGATGATTGTTAAAACATTAATAAATTTTACGTGATTCAGTGATCCTGTCTTATAAGGTAGGTTTTATTTTTCATTGTTATATTGAGATTGTCCTGCTTAATAACCCAAAGTACTTCATAGTTTAAAGCTGATGTTTTCTTCCGTATTTTGCATCATGCTTCCTGTATGTGATAGAAAACAGGTTTGATTGTTAGTTACATCTTCATTCATCTTGTTTATTTAAATGGATTTCAAATTTTTGTATCCTAAAACAGCATTTCAATATTTGCCCATTTAGAAAATATATCTTATCCCTCTCTATCCCTCTGTCTACCGTCATTGTTATTAAAGAAAAGAAGAAATTATCTGTAGGCACATAATTCCTGAAATCCCATCTTTTCTACAACTCCTGTGTCTATTACTTAGATTACAATACAAAGTGATATGTTACCTTTTCAATTCCTTGTAACAATTCTTTAAAAATCTTCGAAAAAAAATAAAAATACATGTAGTCAAAATGTTTTCCTCAATGAATAAGCTAAGATATTTGGAATTGGTTAAATTATTTATTACAGATTAAACAAATATTTTATGATGTAATCTGCCTTAAATCTTTCTTTTTTTTTTTAATCTGTTCATATAGTTTTTAACACATATACAACTCCTTTCATGGGAATGCTCTTTATAGTAGAGAGAATACTGGTCTTCCAGAGATATCTATATTCTAATCCCTGGAACCTGTGAATACATTACTTTTCATGACAAAAGGATATTAAGGTAGCAGAATTAAGGTTGCTAGCCAATTAACCTTAAAATAGGGAGAGTGCCCTGAATTATCCAAATGAGCTAAATTTAATCACAAAGGTCATTAAATATGAAAGAAAGAACAAAAGAAGAAGTTAGGGTGATGCAAGGTGAATAGAAGTTGACCTGTTATCATTGCCTTTGAAGATGGAAGAACTATTTAATGAACCAAAGAATATGGGCACCTTCTAGAAATTGAAAAAGGCAAGGAAAGGAAGTCACTCCTACAATCTTCAGAAAGGAATACAACCTTGGGGACACTTAGATTTTAGTCCAGTGAGACCCCCTTGGGCATTTCTGACCTTCAGAAATGCAAAATAATAAATTTGTGTTGTTTTAAGCCCCTGAATTTGTGGCAATTTGTTACAGCAATAGTATAAACCTATTATACTATTTCTAATAAATAGAAAGGAGACTTTCTGCTGAACTTAAGAAGTTAGAAAGGGTGCAATAAAACCAAGGTGTTCAAACAATGTGGGAGCACAAGACACCTCCTGGGTGAAGGGCTCAACTGTAACATGAAATTTACCTACAAATGCAAACACAATAACCTAATTGTATACATATACATACAGGGTACATACCCACATGCACGCACATGTATGTTACAATTGTTGTCATTGTATGGTAGAGATGAGGAAGCTAAGATTCAGATTAATGTTAAGCATTTGATCTAAAATCATTTAAGTAGTAGTAATCTTCAGGTGCCTGATTCTCATTTTCTGCAAGCATAGTGTCTAAAATGCACCATACCTGTAATAGAATAGGAAAATGACTATTTTAAGAATCTAATGATAATTCAGGATAAACATTGGCTTCATAATTACACACATAGATTGCGTCAACAAAATAACTTTTTATAATCAGTAGAGCTGAAACTAATGTTAATGCTATATTCCAAGTATGTAAAGTATTTCAGTGGTTGCATTATCACCATAGTGTCAAAACACTAGAACACCATAGTTTTAAAAATATGAACCTTAGTGAAATTTGAACTTTAGTGACCCCCAAATTTGATAATTTTGGAAAACAAAAACTTAGCTTATCAGTAGGAGGTAGATATTTTGTTTTTACTTAAAGTTCAAATCTCTACCAAAGCTGTATCTTCTCTCTGTGTGTGAATTTCCAAGGCAGAGCGCCATTGTCCACATGAAAGTGGGGTCAAGGGAGTGTGTGGGCACCATGCCATTTTTGTATGTCTTTGCACTGACTTTATTCTGGGTCCTTGTGGCCTTTAAGGTTCACATACTCCATATTTAAAAGTTTATACAGTTAGTTCAAATAAGTAATTCTATAATTAAAAAATCTATTTTACGTACTTTACATAGTGTATAGAGAAAATTTAACGTTTTTTTATTTTGTAGTCTAAAATAATTTTAAAATTTATACTTTATTTAGGAATAAACTACATCTGACAGCCTACATTAGATATTATAGATACATTCTATAATATCTTTTCTGATAATTTGTAAAATTTGCTTATCAAACACATATAATACTTAAATTGTAGCCCATGTAAAAATTTTTGAAGGTAAAATATGTTCTTATAAAACACTACTAGTTAATCAGTCTTTATGTTCTCTTAAAACAAGTGCTTTTATAAAACTGCATCACGTTAAAATGTTGATGCCATCATAGATGCTTCACATTCTTTCCTTCCCTTGAAGATTGATTAGTTTCTGTTATAGTACAAAATTAAATTCAAAATTGTAATTTATAAAAAAAAAAAAGGAGTTTTATTTTTGTTACTTCTTCCTGGAGTAAGAGCCTCCACCCTCATCCATAAAATCTTCCCTAAAGAAGAGATTGTATTTCTCTGTTAAATGAGGAACATTAGGTCATCAAAATGAAAAGATCTTAAATGAAAACAATTATGAAGACTTATTTTTGGCTTAATAAAGCCTTATTTCAGTAAAAAAGAATTCTTTTTGTCTGAAAGAATTCAGTTGGGTGTATTGCCTGTGAGATCAATGAAATAACAATTAAACAGCCAATCCTCAAAGGCTTTTTGAAATACTTTTGCTACTTAGACTAGTCACCCAGAATGTTAACAATGCAAAAAGAAAAAAGATCCTGCAACTTCCTCAAGGGCAGTAAGTTGTCTCATAACTTGTTCTCAGGGAAAAAGGTTTGGACACTTCTTGAAAGAAAGAGAAAGTGAGTATTTTACCAAAAGACATATGAGCAAGGTTTCTAGTAAACAGAAACTTGTGTTTCATGCTCATTGATAGGACCAGATATGGAAGCAGAAAGGAAGAATGCATTTAATTCTGGAAATCTTCAAGGGAGATCATATTGCTATTGTGGGGTGTGTACATGTGTGTATGTGTTTGTGTGTGCATCTGTTGTGAGTATGCATGGAGAAATACCAGTACATGGATTCTGTGGCTCCATTTCTATCCCTGCTTATGTAGGTTTAGGGCTTGGAGACAATTGTCTTTCCTTGGACATACTGAAATTTTATTGAAAGATTATAGATAGCTTTTATGACAGAGACAGTTTCATGATCCCCCAAATAGTAAAGCATCACTGAATGATTTGACACCAACTCCTGATCTCCTTGTTTCTACTAGGAGAGTTAATTCTTATAAATAATTGCTAAAAGGCATGGTGCCAAGACATAAATCATGCCATACCAGGGTTGTCTCAGATTAAATAAATTTTCATATTGATTTATAGAATTGGATTTACATATTCTTTTTCTACATTGTCATATTAGAAGTTAGATTTCTAAATTATAATGTATTTATGGAATTTAATACATATATGCATATAATAGAAACTTGTAAAATATATCATTGCTAGTGAAAATAGACTCATTGAGATTGCATATTCTGAGTCTTGTGTGAAAAATGTCATATTGTGACCTTGGCCATATTTGACTACAATTAATAGTCCACTGACCCATATAGGGAAATATCTTTCCTGTTATTACCTTATCCGGATAAAATTCTGGTTATGTCAACATATTTTCCTTAATGATGAACAGGTAAAGATTTGTCATCCATATCTTAAAAGTTAGAAAATTGATTTACGTATATTTAATTCAATATACATTATCATTTATTTATCTTTTTGACAGGAATTTCTTTCATTAATGATCATTGCAAAATAAAAATAATATATAATATTAATATTAAATGGAGGGGGCAGAGCAAGATGGTGGACTAGAAAATGGTCCCTTACTAGCCACTCACAAAGACCCAGGAGAAAGAGACATCCAGCTGTCTCTGACTGGGGGAACCTAACTTGACACAACACTCTGAGGCCACAGTGAAGCAGTGGGAGCCTCTAGGAATCAGAGAAGAGGTCTGGATCTGAGGAAAATTAGCACAGAAGCTATGTGCTTGGGAAAGGGCAGGGGCTGGCCAGCCAGCCCACATGTGGAAGATTGGATACAGGAAAGGGCTGTCCTGCAGTTTTTAGATTTTGGGCTAAACTGTTCACTGGAGTTGCCTTGCAAGGCTTAAATGGATAAGTGGATTTGTACAGTATCCAGCAGCCAGGACTGAATACCAGGTGGGGTGGATCTCCTATCAGCTAGGGTATTAACTGGGCACCACCATTTTAAGAAGGCCATGGGGGAGGCACAGTAGACAGGGTATTAGAGCATGATGGTTCTGGCATGCTGCTGAGCTCTGGCAACTATCATTGGGGTGAGTGGAAAGGACCCTGCACCCCTGGAACACAACTTTGTTGACAGGGGGTACTGCTTGATATGCTTCCTAAGGAAGCCAGTAAGGGCTTTAGGATCAAAATCCCAAAGTCATTGAATGCTAACAAAGTGACCAGGCCCTGAATGGGGGCAAACAAGTCCAGAAGATAAAAGTTTCATTTTATATCAAACCAGCAAGCGTGTTCTCTATCTCCTAAAATTACAGCACAACCTGATGCGTAGGCAATATATCGCAATATATATGCTTCTACACACACACACTCACACACACACACACACACACACATATGTTTCTTTCATTTCTTTGCTTCTTTACCAATTCTTTTCTTATTTTTGTTGTTGTTGCTGTTGTTTTGTTTTCTCTTTTTTTGTTGTGTGGTTGTTGCTGTTTGGTTCTCTTCTTTTTTTTGTTTGCTTGTATTTTTATTTTTTCATTTTTTTTCATTTTTACTTTCATCAATAGCAGAGTATCCTCCATTTTTGTTATGGTCTTTCAGCACATTTTATTTTTCTTCCTTTTTCACTTCTCCCCTTTTTTCTGTCTTTGGTAGAGATTTTTCCACTTTTCTCATCTTTTCTACATAAACTCATATAAGAGCTGAGATATCATATTTTCCCTTCATCTTATATAACTTCATTTTTAATATTCTTTTTATATATTTATTTTTATTTGTTTTTCATTTCTCTAAGTGCTGGAGAATTATGGCATTGGTCTGGCCATGGTGTAGGGTGTCCTTCTAACTTTGGATTTTGGAAATAAAGTATTGGAAGGTCCCAACTGCATCATACTGATGATTGTTCTTTCTATATTTGGTCGAGGTGGGGTCTTTCTTTTGTCTAGACTGGTAAAAAGCTCCTAGATATCTAGAACCCACCCAGCCTGGCCCACCAAAGACCAAGATTTGCAGTCATGGTGATAGCATACTGTCAATCACCAACATTACTCCTGTCTCTCTTTCTGTCCTCTCTCATTCTCTTTAATTCTTTTCTTTTCCACCTCCTTCTTTTTATTCTCTTTAACTTTTTCTTTTCCTTCTCTCTTGTGGTTCTTTACCCTTCCCTTCCTTTTGGCCTTATAGCAAAACATTGCTTCAACACCTAATTTAAAGCAAAGAAGGAAATGAGAATGAAAAATTAGGGATGGAAGGAAATAAGAAGAAAACACACAAGAGTACTAACCACCAGAAAAATACGACCACACATAAAAAACAGCAGCCCTCACAAAGGGCATTGACACAGATACTACAGAGGATTTCACCTGCGAAGAGCTAATGGAAATGAAATTTAAGAAAAGAAATGAAATTTAAAATTTAGATGGCAAAGGAAATCAAAGAAAGTGACAAGAAATTGGAACCAAGAAATGGATGAAAGATATAAAGAATGTGGAAAAGATATGGCAGAGCTTAAGGAATTGAAGGAGTTAGTCAGAGAACTTAAATACAATAAAAAGTATCAATAGCACATTAATATCAGACCTAGAGAATAAAGCTCTTGAGCTAACCCAGGCAGTTAAAGAGGCAGAAAAGATGAGACAGAAAACAGAGCATTCAATCAGAGAATTATGGAATTTCATGAAACATTCAAACACATGAATTATAGGTATCCATGAAGATGAAGAGGAACACCCCAAAGGAATAGAAGCTCTACTGGAGGCTACCATCAATGAATATTTCCCAAGTTTCAGTAGAGATTCCAGAACATTCCTTTTAGAAGAAAATCAAATCCCAGGTCAAGTCAACACAAATAGAGCATCTATAAGACACATTGAAATGACCCTGTCCAAAAGTATGACAAAAGAGAAAATTCTACAAGCAGCCAAGAGAAAAAACCAATTGCCCTAAAGGGGTGGCTCCATCAGGGTGACAACAGACTTCTCCACTGAACCATTCAAAGCTAGAAGAGAATGGTCATCTACCTTTAACCTTCTTAAAAATTTTCAGCTCAATATTCTATATCCTGCTAAACTAAGCTTCAAAATTAATGGAACAATCAAATATTTTACTGATATGCAAACATTGAGGAAATTCGCTATAAGAAGACCAGGTCTACAGGAAATGCTTGGACTTATTCTCTATCATGACCATCAAAATGGACTATCACAATGTAAACTCCCACAAAGTAATGGACAAAATCTAGCTTCCACAATGGCGCAAAGGATAAAACTAAGCAAAGAACTATTACCAAATAAGATGTCTAAACTCCAACACGCTTATCAATTCTCTAAATAAATGTTAATGAATTAAATTCTCCACTGAAGAGACACAGGCTGGCAGGTTGGATGAAAAAGCACAAGACATCTACACAAATGTCTACAGGACACACACCTTACCTTGAAAGGCAAAACAAGACTTGGGTAAAGGGTTGGAACACAATATTTCAGGCAAATGAAAACCAGAAAAAAAGGAGAAAGTCGTAATCTTATTTTCAGATACAAGTAGATTTATAGAAACTAAAGTTAAGAAAGACAAAGATGGTCATTTCATACTGGTCAAGGGAATAATACATCAGGAGAACATTTCAATCCTAAATGTTTATGCACCTGACTTAAATGCTCCCAGATTTATGAAACAGACCTTGATTAGTCTAAGCAATATGATATCATATAACACCATAATATCTGGAAACTTCAACACTCCTCTGTTTGAACTGTACAGATAATATAAATAGAAAGTAAAGAAAGATATAAGGGACTTAAATGCAATCTTAGAACAAAGGGGCTTAATAGACATATACAGAACACACCACCCCAAAGCTAAGGAATATATGTTCTCTTCAGCCCATGGAACATACTCCAAAACTGATCATATCCTAGGTTAGTTATCAAACCTCAAAAAAAAAATTAAAAAACTGAAATTATATCTTATATGTTCTCAGACCACAAGGCAACAAAGGTGGAACCCACTCCAAAAAAATGTTGGTTCCCACACAAAAGCATGGAAATTAAACAACCTTATGCTGAATTATAGCTGTGTCAGGGAAGAGATAAAGGAAGACATTGTTAATTCCTTGAATGGAAGAACAATGAAGCTACTAGTTACCAAAACCTGTGGGATACAGTAATAGCATTCCTAAGAGGGAAATTTATTGCATTAGATGCCCAGAACAGGCATGCATTGCAATGGGCGAGCTGGAACATGGGGCCATAACCTGCTTGAGATTTCAGGGGAGAATCCAAGTCTTCTCTAGCTTTCACCTATACCCCAGAGTTGACAATGCAGAGGAAATGGACCAACATCTAAAATCACACCATCTCCCTAGACTAAAAAAAAAAAAAAAAGAAGAAATAGATCTCTTGAACAGACCAAGATCAAGCACTAAGATCAAAGAAATATCAAAAAAAAATCCACGAAATAAAAGCCCTGGACCACATGGCTTCTCACCAGAAATCTATAAAACCTTCAAAGATGAGTTTGTACCTATACTACAGAAACTACTCCAAAGCATTGAGAATGACTTCACCCCAGCACATTCTATAATGCAAACAACATCCTAGATAGGACCCAACTAAAAAGGAGAACTACAAACCAATTTCACTAATGAACACTGATGCAAAAATACCAATAAAATCTTAGACAATAGATTACAGATACACATTAAAAAAATTATATATTATGATCAAGTAGGCTTCATCCCAGGGATACAAGACTGGTTAAACATACACAAATCCATAAATGTAATTTACTACATGAATAAAAGCAAAAACAAAGAGCATATGATCCTCTCAACAGATGTATAGGAAGCATTTGATAAAATTCAGTATCTTTTTTTAATAATAACTCTTAAGAATATAGTTTTAGATGACACATTTCTTAAAATTATTTAAGACATCTAAACAAATGCACAGATAATATCATACTGAATAGAATCAAAATAAAAGCTTTTCATGTAGAAAAGTAAACTGAACAGGATGTCCTCTATGACCACTAATGTTCAACATCATGCTGGAATTTCTAACTAATGCAGTCAGACAAGTTTAGGATAGAAAGGGCATCCAAGTGAGGGCAGAGGAGGTCAAACTCTTACTCTTTGCTGATCATATGATCTTATATTTAGAAAATACAGGAACTCAATCACAAAACTCTTATATGTGCTCAAGAAATACAGTAATGTGTCAGGGTATAAAATCAATGTCCACAAATCAATAGCCTCTGCATACGCCAATAATAGCCAAGTTGAGAAGCAAATCAAGGACACAATTCTCCATACAGTAGCTTCAAGGAAAATGAAATAACTAGGAATATACCCCAAAAAGGAGATGAAGAATCTCTAAAAAAGAAAATTATGAAACCCTAAGAAATGAAATAGCAGAGGATATTAACAAATGGAAGAACATACCATACTCTTGGCTGGGAAGGACAAATATTGTTAAAATGTCCACACTACCGAACGCAATCTAAAAATTCAAAGCAATCCCCACTTAAAAACCAACATCACACTTTCAAAAACTGGAAAATATAATTCTTTGTTTTGTATGAAACCACAAAAAACCCTGTAGAGCCAAGGCAAATTTAGTAATAAAAACAAAGCCAGAGGCACCACTCCCCTAGACTTTAGGTTGTATTACAGGTCCATAGTGATCAAAACAAGATGGCATTGTCACAAAGAAAGAGACATGGATAAATGGAATTGAACAGAAAAGCATAAGATAAAACCAGTCTTTTATAGTCATCTGATACTTCATAAACCAAACAAAGCATATACTGGATAAAAGAACCTCTATTCAATAAATGGTGCTGGGAGAACTGGATAATCACATGTGAAAGACTGAAATTGGACTTGCATCTTTCACCACTTGCAAAAATTGATTCAAGATGGATAAAAGATTCAAATCTCAGTAATGAAATGTTAAAAATCCTAGAAGAAAGTGTGGGAAAAAAGTCTTGAGGATGTTGGCATGGGGAAAAATTTTATAAAAAACATTTTAGTGGCATTCTCAACAACAAATATAGACAAATGGGACTTAATTAAATGGAAAAGCTTCTGCACAGCTGAGGAAACAACAGTCTCAGAAATTAGACAACCTTCTGAATAGGAAAATATATTTGCAGATTTTGAGTCAAACAAAGACTTGATAACTAGGATTTATAGGGAATTCAAATTAATAAACAGAAAAGAGAAACAATCCCATCTATCATTGGGTAAGAGACATGAACAGAACCATCCCTGAGGAACTCATAGGAATAGCTAACATGAAAAAATACTCATCATCCCCAGTCATCAGAGAAAAGCAAATTGAAACTATCCTGAGACTAGCCCATGTCACAAAGTTCCAAAGTTGCAGATGCTGATGTGAATGTAGAGAGCTGGGAACACTTTGACACTGTTGGTGGGCTTGCAAACTAATACAACCTTTTTGGAAGGAAGTATGGTGAATCCTCAAAGAACTTAAATTAGACTTCCCATTTGACCCGGCAATCCACTACTTAAGCATGTACCCAGAAGAAAAAAATCCATTTTATCAGAAACACAATTGCACTAAACTGTTCATCACAGCTAAATTTACACATGTCAAGATGTGAAAACAACCTAAATGCCCACCAACAGAAGAATAGTGGATTAACAAGATACACCATGGAATACTATATATATATAGTATATCATGGAATACCATTGGTAAATATATATATACACACACAACATGGAATATCATTGGAAATATATATAGATATATAGATAGATAGATAGATAGATAAATAGATAAGTAGATAGATATAGATAGATAGATGGATATAGATATACCATGGAATAACATTCAACCATAACAAAGGTGGTGACTTTACATCTTTTATATTAATCTGGATGGAGTATGGATTATATATTATATTATTATATATATAAATATTATATATTAATATATATTATATATTTTATATATTATATATATTATTATATATTAATATATTATTATATATATTAATATATAATAATATTATATATTAATATATATGGAGTATATATATTAATCTGGATGGATACTTTACTAAGAAGAATGAAACACATTCTTCTTAGTAAAGTATCACAAGAATGGAATAGCAAATATCCAATGTACCCAATTCTAGTATGAAGCCAGTAGATAATCTAATTCACATCCACATAGGAGAAAAACTGAATCCAATTCAAGTTTGAAGGTATAGGGATGGAAGGAGAATTGGTGTCCTCCCATTTAGTGGGCACAGGGTGGGGCTGTATGACAGATTTTTGGGGTGCAGAACACAACCATAACAAAGACCTTACCTAACAAATTCAAATATTGTGACCTGCTTGTTTGTACCCTTACATTAACCTGAAATTTAATAAAAAGGAAGTAGAATACAAGCAGCAATAGTGCTTTTTTTAAAAAATAAAATATTATTTGACTGTGAATAAAACTATTAATTCATATTTAAACTTTTACCATATATTTAAACATTTACTATTCATGGAAATCACAAAATATGGCAGTATTTAAGCTTGTTTATTATATGGATAAAGAAATATTATCATTTTCTGATAAAAATAAATACTATTTTTTCTTTACATAGAAATATGAGTTTAATATAAGCAACAATAGATACACACATTTTTATTACTTATTTTAAAAACAGTAAATAAGGAGTCTTTTAAAATTTAAAACAATTCACTTTTCTTTTAGGCAATGGCAAAAAATTGTATTAAAGTTACATACACAGATGGGTGTGTATGACCCACACACACACATATGAGCAACTAGTATTAGATAATGCCTTTTAAATTTTGGCACTGTGATTAGGTCCTAATATACATTGTTTTATTTAACTAAGAGATTTATTTTACTAGGACAATTAACTACTTCTTTTAGAAATAGAAAGTATAATTTAATTTAGTTTTAGACTTTTCACAATTTTGCCCAACTAAGAAATCCTACATGTTAGTTTCTGAGTTTACATTTTCGTAATATGTTCATCATAAAAAGTATGCAGATACTTTTCTCTCCTATGATTTTCCATTTTATTACCCACATATCCTCCATTTTTTCTTTACTTCATATACTTAGCAGGAGCTCATGCTCTGAGATAGGAACTTTAGTAAGGGGATATGAACACGAATAGTATGTAAGTATTTAAGGACAAAATGAGAAATGTGGCTGTGAAAGCACTTTATGCACAGGGATTCTATAGAAATGAGGGCTTTAAGTTTAGTCTAGAATAAAAAGGCTAATATTGAAAAAGAAAGTAATATTCATGAGGAAAAGATTCATTTAATAATCTCCTGAGTAAGTTGATAGGAAAAGTGGTAAAAAGATTAGTCTAGAAAAGCTTAGGAGACAAGAAGAAAAGGAGAAGTAGAAGGAGAGGTAGATGAAAGGTATCAGAAAAATAATCATCTAGAGAAAAGGGAGATTGAGCAAACAAAAGTAAGCCAGGAACTAATGTCTTCTGCTAACCTAAAAGGCTTGGAATAGAATTGTAGGGACATTGATAAAAAGTCCTTATCGTGAAATGATGAGGCTTAGTAAAAGTAAATAAAATGACTGGCAAATATCACTGGGCTGTTTAAAGCCACGTGAAGATTACATTGACTATATTACTTTCTGAGAGGTTAATTCCTTTAATGAACCTGCTATATCTTCCTCAGTGACTTGAATAGAAAATTGTCAAAATGCCGAGTTACTTTTAATTTTCTAACTAGATATTAATAATTACATAAATGGAAGCCTTTTCTTTTGTTTGCAATACAATGCATTTTAAATATTGCACACAACCTTGTAATTTACAACCGTGTGCTTGCATAGATAAAAAGGATTTTTTGAAGTTGTAGACAATATAATATTGAAAGAGCTCTATGCTCTCTTTTTTAAAAAGCTATGTTTGTGGTGACATGATTAATTCTCACAATTTTTCTCATTAAAATAAAAGATGAAATGTCTGTATAGTACAATTTTTAAGGGGGAAAACCATCTTAAAAAATATGCCACAATTTTTCCCATTTTTTTTTGTTTGTGTGTTCAAGAAATAAGTTGCCATCTATGTGTTTGCATATATGAAAATGATCATTTTTAATTATAGAAAATGTAAAATTAATAAAGATTTAAATGTTCTTTAAATTCTTTAAAATAATATTTTTAGCTATAATCATAATTAACTGTGAATTCCAATGGACAAACTATTATGAGCAATAAAAATCACTGTACAGTATAACACTTTTTAAGTAATGAATCTTTTTCTTTAATTACATTACAATGTTTTACAAAAGTGGCAGTGTCAAAGAAATGAAACCTATCAAATAGGTTTTAATTTTAATACCATATATGTGAACAATTAAGCTAAGAAAAAGTCCATTTCCTGAGTAGAGAAAATTTATTGGCCAATTTTTGCAAATTTTTATTCCATTTTAATGAATTGTTTCATAAATACCAAACAATACACTTGATGTAGGGTGCCGGCCCCATATAACGAGGGTGGCAGGTTCAAACCTGGCCTCTGCCAAACTGCAACAACAACAACAAAATAGCAGGCCATTGTGGTGGGCACCTGTAGTTCCAGCTACTCAGGAGGCTGAGGCAAGAGAATCACCTAAGCCCAGGAGTTGGAGGTGAGCTGTGTGATGCCACAGAACTCTGCTAAGGGCGATAAAGTTATACTCTGTCGCTACAAAAATTAAAAAAAAAAAAAGAATACACTTGATGTATAAGTGGAATATAAGACTTATACAACAGACATCTACATACTCAATCTAAAGTTGGTAACATTTACATATTTATTCAAATTGTTCTTTCTGATACATTATTATATATGTTATATATGTTTTGTATAATATGAATTTACTGTATATCAGATTATACTGAATGTTTCACCACATTTTTTTGTAATAAATAATATGGTTTTGAAATTGTACAGCAACTTTTTTGTCACAATTTCTCATGCCTAGAATCTTCTTAAACACGGACAATTATATTTTTCATATGAAAATAATAAGGAAAACCTGATAGTCAAGAATCTTCTTTGGTATCTTACTTCTAGTTAAATTTGCACAATGACATGCACCAAAATTAAAGCTAGAGAATACAAGATTAAGATTGGGACATTTAGCCAGGTATACCCCAGAGCCCTCCCACTAAGATCAGCATGTGCTGGCTGCATCACCTTATTGAAAAACATAGCTTCCTTCAGATAGTCCTATTTATGGAGATTTTCCCTATAGTTTGTGGTAACTGCTCCTTCTCATAGTCTCTTCAGACTTAGGGGTTGTAATGCTCATCAACCCCTCATCACAGTTATCGGCCCCCAGAGTACTGTATAAACCTTTCTTGGTTTTCCTCAACCTTTGTAAATAATCTCATCCCTTTATTAAACTCCCTTCAAATTACCCAGTTTGAGTATACCATCTGTGTTCTTCTGCATGCTAACTGAAAAATCACCCAAAGTCTATATCCCACAGACTTCCCAGGAAGTAGCAAATGCACTTAATGATCGCTAAGGACAAAAATTTTGAGGTTTCTCTGTCTTCTCTCATTCTGTTCTTCTCTACATCAAATCCATCTATATAATTCTGCTTGGTTCCTCCTTGAAATTTACTCAGATTTGGATGATTTTGCATCCATTCCTCCAAATTTGGAATGCCCTTGCTCTATTTCTCTGTGTCCTATCCTCATTGTGGCAATGATATTTTTAAGATAAGACATATATTATATACTTCACTATACAAAACATTTCAGGGCTCTTTTTCACCCTTAGAATAAAAGCCAAATGCTCACCGTCTTCCAGAACATGATACAGTCCTCATCTTTTGCTACTGTCTTCCTTCTCCAACCAGGCCACCTACACCAATTTCTCTCTTCATCCTAAAAGCATGCTTTTGCTTTGGTAATTTTTCTTGGCTTTTGCCTATGGGGTTCACTCTAAGACATCCTGTGTCTCCTTCCTTCACTTTCCAGGGTGGCCAAGCTGTAGCCCAGGGGTTTCATGCAGATTATGTGAGGACATTTTTGTTTGTCTATGGTGGTGCTATCATGAAAATTTGTACATATTTGTTTTTTTACTTATCAGCTTTCGTTAGTGTTTGAGTGTTTATTTAATGTGTGACCCAAGACAATTCTTCTTCCAATGTGGTGCAGAGAAAGCAAAACTTTGGACCCTACCTCATGATGAAATGTCCCTTATCAGCAAAGCATTCCCTGACAAATTTATAAACATTAAATCCCACCATACCATTATTTTTAAAGCTATATACCTTGATTTAAACTTAAAAAATACTAAGACCTGACACACAGATTCTTCATTATCATTATCAGTATTCTTTTTTTTTTTTTTCGATGGAGCCTCAAGCTATCCCCCTGGGTAGAGTGCCATGGCATCACAGCTCATAGCAACCTCCAACTCCTGGGCTCAAGCGAGTCTCCTGCCTCCACCTCCCAAGTAGCTGGGACCGCAGGCGCCCGCCACAACGCCTGGCGATTTTTTGGTTGCAGCCATCATTGTTGTTTGGCGACCCGGACTGGGGATTTTAACCCACCACCTTAGGTGTATGTGGCTGGCGCTTTAGCAGATTGAGCCACAGGCGCCGAGCCCATTATCGGTATTCTTAAAGACAACATCTATTAACCTTTTGGGAATTTTTTAAAACTGATGGATGTATTCATTCATTTATTACTTTATTCTGGGTCACATTTCCCTGTTTAGGTATAGGATGGGAAAAATCGTATGCTAGACATTGTTGGTGACATATGTAGAGACTCTGTGTTCTCTTATGCTCCTCAAAAGATTGTAACC
Source organism: Galagoides demidoff (assembly GCA_963574575.1). Classification (NCBI taxonomy): domain Eukaryota; kingdom Metazoa; phylum Chordata; class Mammalia; order Primates; family Galagidae; genus Galagoides; species Galagoides demidoff. The sequence continues at coordinate 26,469 of CAUYQV010012881.1, read as the reverse complement.
TACTTTTGATCACCTTGAACTTGTGTCGACTTGTTTGATTCTTACTATGGCAAATGTGTCTGAAGTTCATGATGTTTTCTATATCCCTGAATCATGGTGAGACTGTCCTCTTCCAAATGTGCGCTTACCAGTTTCTCTTAAAACATTTATCTACACTCTGTTATGGTGGGTCTAGAGTAGGAACTACTATATAGTCTGTGTCTCAGGTTCAGTACTGGAGGGACATAAAGATGCTGTATATCTTGACCACTTTAATTGAACAAGAACTTAAATCTTTCAAATTACTGCTTAAACTCAGTTATCTCTGTTTTGTTCTCAAAATTCTAAGTGCTCTTCTCAAATAAGGCTTTTGTTGACTTATTCTACATACTAGAAGCAAAGTTATTGGTTAAGGTCTCATGGGCAACTCTGCCTAGATTACTTTCCCTATTCTCATGTGGGTAATTCCTCTTTATGGACCTGCTGTAGAGAATGTAGTTGCTGTAGGTGCTCCAATCACCAATAATTGCTTCTTTAGCACAGTGGCATTGCCATGTTCTGATTAGATTCTAGCTTGCTGCACTGTATTCAAGAAGTTGTCTCGAGGAAGAGCTCATATGATCATCAGTCTTGATTTATAAATTTTGATTCCTTAAGGACCTTCAATTTGGAAAGCTGCTATTAAATACCTAAAAAGAATCTGGGAGCTGGCATTCTTCCTTTCTTTCTTTGGGATCCCGTGCCATACTGTGCTCTCATTTCTTTTCTCTCCTCCTGCCCCACTTCCCTTCTCTCACTTTCTGCTCTCTGCTCTCTTCTCTCTCTTCCCAACATTTTTTCCCCACCATTTCCTCTCTCCCTAATACAAAATAAAATTATACTATTATATTCAAAAATAAAATAAAGTTGATTTACTTTTTTTTTGGACAGTACAAGAATGAAAAGTAGCTCAGAGTCATCTAAAGAAGGTGAGCTATACAAAATTTATCAGACCCAGAGAGATATGAGAATCAATCTACAGTCTTTGATCATAATCACCATACAGTTAGACCCTGCCCAGTAATTGTTTAAAGCCATTCTCTTCTTTCTTCTTTTCCTTATAGTTTCCACACTAGCTGAAAAATTATCTAAGATACTATTACAATTTGAACAATGTGACCCTCATCTATTGTCTTCATGTTCTTGGAATTTTTGAAACAAATAACCACAGATAACCAATTAGTAGCTTATTTTCAGCTTGGGAACTATAATAGAACCTCCATAGTGGATCACCCTCTGAGTTGACCTAATTTTCAGAGACTGAACATGCCCCACATGTACTCAATGGAAGTTTCTTGTGTTGGTCACCCCCAGATGTTAATTAGTTTGTTACAGTCCTTTGGGTGGTCAACTTACAGAGGTTCTACTGTATTTCTTCTTTTTTTTCTGAAAAAAATTCAATTGTAACTGGTACTAATCAGAACATATATTATCTCAAGACAACTTGAGTCTATAGCTTTAGAAATGCAGTTCTAAAATCAGGCTCAAATAAACTCTATTCATGTTAATTTTGTCTCAGTTTCTTTCTTTAGTTCAAGAAGTATTATGGTTTCCTATATCAGGATGACTAGTCTAGCTGTAATTACTCCATCACTGCTGAGAGCAGATCTATCTGTTTTCTTGTTTCTTAAATATCCTTATAAGATAAGATATTTGGATTTAGAATGACCAGAATGAAGTTAGACATAATTTGATATAAGAAATGAAGCCAATAGATGTAAAGCAGAGGGGAACCTTATTTATATATAATATGATGTTCCAGAGAGGTGCTTGTATCAGGACAAGTAGGGTAGGAAGTATTGTGGAGCACCCCAAGGAGACAGCTCAGCTCTATAATTGGAACACAGAGTAAACTTAGCACATCTTCTCAGTTTGTGGTATGCCCTGCTATCAGTATTCCTTCACTGCCTCATTTCTGGGACAAAGAAAATGGAAATTGTCTCCATTAAAAGGAAATCAATCTAAAATTTTATGACTAAATCATTATTGAACCGATTCAGGTAGCACAAGTCATTTTTTCCTAGTTTAATTTCACCTGGATAATTTGAACAAAGTGAAACATTAGTATGAAAAATAATCTTAGATCACAGAAAAGCAGTGACTTTTGAGGGTTCCATTATCTTATTTCCACATTAATAACATGATAATGTAAATTGTTTTTCAATATAGTTTTTACAAATATATTTTAAAGTGTCTTAATAGTTACCCTAATTCTGAATATGTTCTGAGGATCATTCAGCAAAATAAAATAATAATACTTTATTTCAATGTAAATACTTGATATGGATTTCTAAAAAACTAAATTACTTTTATGATTGCTTTGTGATTGGAAGTTTAAGTAACTTATTAAACTTTAGAACTATTCTTTAACCTTTAGATTATACTTTATGTGTATTAACTATGTCTTAAATATCAACCTTCATGGATCTTGTCTGGACTGCACATCCCAGTTGTGAGTACGGATTTTAAATATTATCCATTCTGGATAAAAATTTCTGGCTTATGTTTCATTACCTCATTAGCCTGAACTCTGATTTCTTATTTTTCAAATATCATAACAATAGTAAAGAAAAACTGAAGCTTGTCAGTTAGAGAAAATTATTTTTGGTTTATTTAAAGTTTAGTTGCCTATCAAGGCTGCATCTTCTCTGCCTGCATTAATTTCCAACAACTGGTAAAAGGCAGTGGGTGGTTGTTCATATGGGGCTTGAGGCAGAGGCTGTCCCCTCATACAAGTTTCTGCATTATATTAGGGTTCCCTACTAGCTCTAACCACTGCAGTACTCTTTTTATTTCCCTCTCCAGTATGGGCTAAAAAATAAGATGATTTCTCTAAATTACTTATCATCATGATAATTCTCAGTAACATGTAATTTTAACGTTTTTTGGTTATTGTGATCATTTTGTTACTATTATAGGGAGAAAATATCTGTCAATAATAGTTCACCATTTTCTGTGAATCTAAAAGGCCTCAGATTAATTTATCCTCAGCCCTGCCTTTTGAGGTCCATAGTGCAAATATCTCGTTAGCTGGCAAGTTGTCCTGATCATTCATTTCCTAGTTTTTCATCCAGTTTTCATGAAAACATTAGGCATATAAATATGTGCTTATGGAAACCTGCTTTATGTTGTCTTGATGTGCATGTATCTTGGTAGGATTTGTTGATTTTTGTTATATTAGAGAATTTGACATTTATCATCATTTTACAAAAATTCTTGAATAATTGAGACTATAATTTCAAAATTATACTGTTAAACCAAAAGACTGGTTACAATTTTAACTACTTCAGATTTGGGATGCATTTTAGCTGTTCAGTGTCTTCACCTACTACCTATCTATAAAATGTAAAAATGATCATTTAAAATTTTTATTAGTTTCAGGTCTGAGTCTTAAAGATAGAAATGTTACTTTTTCTGGTAGCAATCCTACCATCATAATAAGTCCTGATCTTTGCTAAGAATTATTTAGAATAACATTAGGCATATCTGTGATCACATGTTGAACATTAATTATATATTTATTCATTCATTTATTAATTTATATGTCTTATTTCCTATGTGAGCAATTTAACAAAATTCTTACTTTATAAGATCATACATTTTTAAAATTTTATCAGGAATTGTAAATAAAAATCTATTTTTCCTTATTAATTAAAAAATTCTCAAGGCCAAGTGCAGTGGCTCACCTCTATAACCTAGCATTTAGTGTTGGCAAGATTGGAGGGTCACTTGAGGCCAGGGTTTTGAGACTAGCCCGAATTCTGAACAACATAAAAATGGTAGAAATTGAATATTACTATCAGGATAAGATTAAGACACATTTATGATTAGAAATTTTAACTGAGACTGGATCATGAAAGATCTTTTATTTATTTATTTATTTTTGCCATTCTAAGGAGTTATGATCCTATCCCCGAGTTAATGGGAGGTCTCAGAAAAATGAGATCCCAAAATATCAAGAAAATAAATAACTTTAACAGAATATTGCTTTCATCTCTTCTGTTTGTGTATAGAAAACATTGCAAATATCAATTTCCTTTTATCATTCTCACCAACCATATATCAATATCTGTGTGGGTGTGTCTGTGTCTCTCTCTCTTTACTCAAAAAAGCTGATTATTATCATACTATATGATTCCCATTTGGACCACTATTTTGAAAATTTGATGCATGTTCTAAAATAATACCTAATGTGCTTCTAGTATAATAAAGAACCATAAATGCATTCATGTGTATGAGAAAGTGACTTGTAATAGTTACACTAAATAATCTGGTAACTCCTGCCCATGGTGCTCTCAAGTTGTCTTTTATAACACAAAGGACTGCTTCATCAGAAATTGAGAAGTGTTTTCCAAAATAAAACTGCCACACACTGTGCTTGCTGGGCATGATGGCTCACACCTGTAAAAATAGCACTCTGGGAGGCTGAGAGGAGTGAATGGCCTGAGCTCATGGGTTCCAGACCAGCCTGAGCAAAAAGCAAGATCCCTGCCTCTACCAAAAATAGAAAAAATTTGAGGCAAGAGGATCATTTGAGCCCAAGTTTGGGGTTGCTGTTAGCTATGACGTCATGGCACTCTACCTAGGACAACAGCTTGAGATTCTGTCTCAAAAATAATAGTAATAATAATAATAATGCCACACCTTTTGAGAGCTCCAACTAAGATTGTGTTTCTCACAGATGAACCCTAGGAAGAATGGGCAATAAAAAATATGTCTATGGTATTAGCTTGGATGAAAGATTGTTATTATCATTAAGAAACAGGGCTCTTGTATATTGGAGATTAAATGGACTATGGATTAACTGGTCATCTCATTTTCATTCTCATATTTCATTTTTGTTCTAAATATTACACTGGGTACTATAGTTTATAATGGATATTATAGCACCGGCCTCATATGCCAGAGGTGGTGGGTTCAAACCCAGCCCTGGGTAAAAACTGCAAAAAAAAAAAAAAAAAAACCTAGCAAAAAAAGAACCTTTAAAATAAGTGTTTGAGTTAATCACAAAGTAAGAAATTCCAACTATCTGAGAATGGGCTTAAAGGCCAGAATGAGTGGTGAAGGAGGGAGAGAATATATCTTGATAAGTGCACATGAGTAGCTGGTAAAAGAAAAGCATAAGAGTTATTTGAGGAAAAAAAGGGAAAAGTTATTCCCTTTTCTCAAGTAATTATTTATATATTATGTAGTGTTTTCATTATGGGCAACTTTGACTCAAAATTTGTATATTAGCACAATTTAACTATGAGAGAAGTGCAAAGATTGAATCTTCAACTAAGTATATGATGAGAGGCTCAATATCATGGTGTTAGGGAATGCATGTTGAAATAATCAGGGATACGCTTACCTACCTATTAGAAAAGGTAAAACCCAAAACAAATACATTTGGCAAATACCGAATGCTGAGGGGAATGTGGAAACAGTTTGGAAATTTTTGAATAACTTACTCTGGAATTCTGATTCCTCTGTGCTTGCAGTTTGGGTAGAAGATCTTCAGAGAGAAGAAAATTCCACTCTGAAAACCTATGTTCAGCTCTGGGCTGTTGGAAATTATCACTGGTATCTTAAACAAAGTCTGCCCTTCAGCACCTGTGGGAAGAGCAAGATTGTGTCACTGATGTGGGACCTGGTTACTTCGTACCAGCTGCATGTTTTATGTCAGGGCTGGCATTATCTTTGTTACGACTGGCATTGGACAACTGACTGGAGCTTGGGAGATAATTCAAGTGACCTGGCAAATGTGGCTGTCATTGATGGAAAGAAGATATTGGTGATAGTCTTCAGGTAGACTGTGGTTCCACCTCCCCTGTGTATCTACCAATTGCTGCTCCCCCATCCTGTGAATCAAGTCACGTTTTCTACACACAGTAGAAACAGTTCCTTTTTCAATAGGTCCCAATCTTATATTGTGGGAGGCAACAAATTAGCTGCTATATAAGGAACCTGGAGAGACAAAGCTAAGTCATTTAGATTGTCATGACTGGAAGTTTAAACTTAGAGATTTTATTATATGACTAGGCAATCACACTCCTTGATATTTACCCAAATGAGTTCATGCACAAACTTGCAAATGAGTGTCTATCACTTAATATGAAAGGAACAAAGATGTCCTTCAATAGGTGAGGAATGGATAAACAAATGATGGTACATTCATACAAAAGAATAAAATTCAGAAAAGCAAATAATGACAATATGATAACAAGGTAAGACATGGAGAAACTGAAATGTATATTGCTATGTGAACGAAGTCAGTCTGAAAATGTTGTATACTATATGAAATAAGACATTATGAAAAAGGAAAACTATGGGGCAGTAAAAAGATCATTGGTGGTAACAGATTTAGAAGTGGGAGGGATGAATAAGTGCACCAGAGGGTATTTTTGGTACTGACATATTTTTTCAAAACTTAAAGAATGAATAGCAGAAAGAGCAAACTCTAGTGTTACTATGTACTTTAATTAATAGTAATATAATTATATTGGCTCACCAATTGTAACAAATGTACCGAACTAATACAAAATGTTATTAACAGAAGAATTGGTATGGAGGAGAGTAGAGGTGACAAGGCATAAAATGAACCTCTCTGAATTTTCCACTTATAATTCTGCAAACTTACTGTTACTAAAAAAGTCATTAATTTTTAAAAGTGAACCTTGAGGATGCTACAAATGTCTTATGCTTAGAGTTAGACGAGTATGTATAATATTAAGAATTCTCTCCCATTAGGCAAAAGAGTATCTTCTTAAGGATAGGTGTATGATTAATTTATTTAGACATTTAAAGGGGCAGGAGAGCTTTTTTTTTTTTATTTGAGCAGGCAAAGTCTAGTGGTGAAATATAGTGACCACTTGCCATTTTGCTGTTTAGTATCAAACAGTTCCTTTTTTCAATAGGTCCCAATCTTATATTGTGGAGGCAACAAATTAGCTGCTATATAAGGAACCTGGAGAGGCAAAGCTAAGTCATTTAGATTCTCATATCTGGAGGTTTAAATTTAGAGATTTTAGTGCAAAGATAACAAGAAAACTTAAATTTGTTGATACCAGCAATGACAACGATGTTCAATGGAGGCAGAAGTTCCAGAAATTTTCTAGGCAGCCTTTTCTGTGGCAAGTTCTCTGAGAATATCATATTTTGTGCAGTTTCCTAGCCTGAGTCTGCAGCCTACAACCAATACAGTGATCCCCAGAAATACCTACCAGAGATTAAACTTTTGCTTAAAATAGTCAGAACCATTTTCTATTATTTATAACCGAGAACATGAACGTCATTGTTACCATTTTAATGTCATTTTTATTATTGCTTTATTACCATTATTTTTACTAATAATTAGTTTTCAGCTTTCATAAAAGGGCAGGCTGGAAATACAATCTAACACAGCAAGAAGGACAAAAACTATGCCCCAGTGTTTTAGTCAACAACAAATAGGTAGGCCATTAAAACTATAAATATGTGTATTTTGAAATGATAGTTCTTATTGCCTCAATTATAAGATATTTTTAGTATGAACTGAATGTTTGTGGCCCCCCTTCCCCATGCTTAACAAGTTTACACCACGTATGTTGAAACCTTAACACCCAATGTGGTAGTTTTTGGAGGTGGAGCTTTTAGAAGGCAATTAGGGTTAGATGAGGTCATGAGGATGGGGTCTCCATGATGGGATAGGTGCCCTCATAAGCAGGGACACCAGAGATCTCGCTCAATGTTTGTATTCACATGTGAATCATGCAGGAAACACAACAAGGTGACTTCAAGCCAGAAAGAGTGCTCTCACAAAAATCTACTTATACTGGCATCCTGATTTCATAAGGTCTAGACTTGAGAAATGTAAGAAAATAAATTTCAATTGCTTAAACCACCTAGTACATAGTGTTTTGTTATGGCAACCAGAGCAGACTAATACAACAAAGACATAAATATGTGCATTCTTTTATGAAGTTAATAAGAATAATTAGCTAACATATTCTTCAATAAGAAAAAAGTCAAAAGTTTTCTCATCAATAAAATTTCAAAGTCAGCTAAACTGGGTGCTGTGGGTAGCACTGCTCATTAACCTTTTCAAAGTGTGAACAGCCCTGAAAGCCTTGCCATTTTAATGTTAACATATCTTCATTACAGAGCTGTCAATGTTTGTGCAAGCACAGAAGCCCTTCGTATCTTTGGTGGCAGTTAAAGTGTTGTGATCACAAAGGGGAAAGGGTAAGAATAGACAGGCACCTTTATTACTCTAAAATTTTAATGCTTATGCATAAATACAATATTATTTTGAACTAATATAAGTTATAAAAATACCCAGCTTATGCCATGTTGATCCACTGAATAAACAAAACTGAGGCTTAAATTTAATCTCTCGAAATAAGAACAAGTATACACAACTTTTACTTTCATTAAATAAATGCTTTATATCATTATCTGGAAATTTCTACATTTGGTGGAAGGCTTAGAATAAGAATTCATTAACATAATTCCCCACTCCAAAGGTAAATATTAGCATGTGGAAGATATTGTATAAAAAAGCAAAAAGTTTATGTGTGTTATAAAATTCTATAACATAAATTACTGATATTTGAGATTATACTTACACAAAACATAATTTTAAATTGTTGCAAATATAGATAAACTCAAATCTCTATCCTTACTTTTATGCTTGCCAGATAATAATACTGTCATTAAAGGGCACACAAATGAAATCGTTTTAACAAAATGTAATGTGTGAATAACTTATAGCAATCCTGACATTTATATAGTTATCTGATGGAGATATATTATATTATTTTTCTGTCTGAAATATTCAAGATATTATGGTTATTAAAAAAATGTATACTACATGTCTGCATTGCTAATATTAGCAAATGCTGTTTTCTCTTAGAGTGTAGAGAATCATAAAGAGCATTACATTTTACAAGCAAAATGGTGAAAATTATGAACTAGAAGATGTCTGTGTATAAAAAAGAAACACTATAAAAACAAAAATATGGCATGATCTCAATTACATATAAAGTCAATTAAAAAAAAAAGGAGGATAGCTCAAAGGAGTAGGATGCTGGCCCCATATGCCAGAAGTGGTGGGTTCAAACCCAGCCCTGACAAAAAGTGCAAAAGAAAAAAAAATAAAAAGGAGGATAGTGGTTACCAGAGAAGGGAGGAGGAGAAACTGAGGATATATATTTCAAAAGGTACAAAATTGCCACGATTTTTTAATTTTTTATTTAAAGTCTTTGTATTTGTGTCCCAGACCCAAAAGGTGTGCCATATACCCCTACCTATGCTTTTTAAGTGGGAGCACACCAATTACTCCCTGTCCCCTCCCCCTCCTTTATCACCTTTCCCCTCAAATTAAATAGAATTAAATTTCTCTCCTATGTGAACATGTATGAAATCAAAACAATTGAAATCACAACTTGTATCTTTAAAATCACAAGGTAATAAATGTGGAACTCAGTCCAACAAATGTTTTATTCCCCACACAAAGGTATCGAAATTAAACATAGTTATGGTGAATAACAGCTGGTTTAAGGAAGAGGCACAGAAGACAATTGTTAAATTCTTCAAACATGACAGCAATGAAGCCACAAGTTACCAAAACCTGTGGGATTCTGCAAAAGTAGTCCTAAATGGGAAATTTATCATATTAGATGCCTATATCTGAAAAGCACAAAGAGACCACAACAAGAATCTAATGAATAATCTTAATGAAATGGAAAAGGACATGCAATCCAATCTCATACCCAGAAGAAAAGAAAAAACTAAAATTAAATCATAAATAAATAAAATTTAAAAGAAAAGAATCATTCATAAAGTCAATGAAACAGAAAGTTTGTTCCTTGAAAAGATAAATAAAATTGATAAACTTTCCTGATATTAAATAGAAACAGAAAAGTAAAATCTCTGATACCCTCAATCAGAAACAAAAAAGGGGGAAATAACAACTAGTACAACAAACATATGAGAGATTATCTCTGATTACTACAAGAAATTCTACAGCCAGAAATTTGACAACATGGAGGAAATGGACCAATGCCAGGAATCATGCTATCTTCCTAGACTTAAAAAAGAAGAAATATATCTATTAACAGACTAATATCAAGCACTGAGATTGAAGAAACAATAAAAAGAAAAAACTTTCAACACTCACACACAAAAAGCCCTAGACCAGATGACTTCACACTTGAATTCTGTCAAAGCTTCAGTGAGCTTGTACCTATGCTTTAGAACCTATTAAAAGACACTGAAAAGGAAAGAACTTTCCCAAACAGATTCTATGAAGTGAACATCACCCTGTTACCCAAACCAGGAAAGGGCCTAACTATAAAGGATGAATATAGACCAATTTCACTAATGAGTATAGATTTAAAAATATTCAATAAAATCTTAACCAATAGATTATAGCTGCACATTTTTTTTTTTTTTGAGACAGAGCCTCAAGCTATCCCCCTGGGTAGAGTGCCATGGCATCTCAGCTCATAGCAACCTCCAACTCCTGGGCTCAAGCGAGTCTCCTGCCTCCGCCTCCCAAGGAGCTAGGACCACAGGCGTCCGCCACAATGCCCGACCGTTTTTTGGTTGCAGCCATCATTGTTGTTTGGCGGGCCGGGCTGGGGATTCGAACCTGCCACCTTAGGTGTACATGGCTGGCGCCTTAGCCGATTGAGCCACAGGCGCCAAGCCAATAGCTGCACATTTAAAAAAAATATTCATCTTGAACATATAGGCTTTATCCAAGGGATGCAAGGCTGCTTTGACCCACACAGATCCATAAATGTAATTTATCACATCAATAGATTTTGTTGAGGTTTGATTGTATCATAGGATATGATCTATTTTGGAACATGTTCCATGGGCTAATGAGAAGAACAAATATTCCTTAGCCTTGGATGGTCAGTGTTTTCTGTGTCTGTCTATTAAGCAGTTATTCTATGGTTGCATTTAAGGTTCTTGTATCTTTGTTTAATTTCTGTTTAGGTGATTTATCTATTTCTACCAGAGGGGTGTTAAAGTCCCTAGATATTATGGCATTATGGGATATCATTTTTGCTCAGACCAATTCATTTCTGTTTCACAAATCACAGAGCATTTAATTTGGGTGCATAAATATTTGGAATTGAAATGTTCTCTTGATTTATTGCTCCCTTGACCAATATGAAATGACCATCTTTCTCTTTCTTAACTTTAGTTGCTCTCAGTCTAAGGCCAAAGGTGGAAGGACAACCATGACTATGAGCTTGTGGCCTCCTTGAGTCACACCAATGCCATGACCCCCGGCCAGACTAATGCTCTGACCTACCTGCCCTCATAGAATAGAGAAAAATGATAAAAATAGATGAAGAAAATAAAAAATATAATTGTATAAGATAACAAAGAGAAATAAAAAGTAATATTTTATATATTATATAAGAAATTTATCAGGTAAAGATGGGAAAAGTAGAACACTCTCTGAAGAGAGAAAAATAGGAAAAATAAAAAGTAAAGATAGACTAAAAAGGACTGAAAAATCCTAACAAAAATTGAGGAGCCCTTGATATTTCAAAAATCAAAAAGTAAAAATACAACCAAACAGAAAAAAATAAACAAAAAACAAGAAAAGCAAAGAACTTAGGAAAAAATTGAAAAAAGAAGCAAAAAATGTAAATCAATATGCTGTATTTGAGTGTGTATATATGGCAATATTTTACATGGACACCAGGTGGCGCTGTTGGTGTTAGCAGATGGAGAACACACCCTGGATTTACTTTATATGATCAAGGTCAAAGCCACTCTCTGGTTGCAAAGGAGATCAGATCTTCTCTTCCTGAGGGTTTTGCCCTCAATCTAGGGCTGTTTACTTTGTCAGCATCCAGTTCCTGGGGTCTGAGGTCCCAGAGCTCTCACCAGACTTCCCAGGAGGTTATCAGATAGTATCCTCTGGCAACAAAGTGGCCCTCCAGGGAGATGTGGGACTGCTCAGCTCATCCCAAGGATATACGGTTGAGCTCAGCAGGTGCTGGGCCTTCTGTGCACTAGGATTGCAGATGATACCCTTGTGCAAGCAGGCTTCCCACAATGGTGGTACCCCACCAGCAGCCAAGCTGATAAGAGAACCATCCCACAGAGCCTTCACCCATGACTGTCAAAGCCCGTTCAAGTCTACTTGCTGCTTGCTGGAGCTGCCCAGTCCAAAATCAAAATACTGTAGCACAACCCTTTCCCATCCCCAGACCTGCGTGGGAGAGCTAGCAAACTAGTCAGTCTCTGCCTGTACCAAGCACCTGCTTTCCACATCAGTTTTCCTCAACTCCGGATCTCCTCATTGGCTCCCAAAGGGTCTTGCTGCTTCACCGTGGCCCTGGAGTGATGTTTCAGGGCTGATTCCGGTAGTCAGGCATTCCTGAAAACCACTTTCCTGGTCACACCAGGAGTAGCTTCAAGATGTCTCTAGTCCGCCATCTTGCTCTGCCTCTTCTGCCCTATCTTTTCACTCTCCCTAGCTTCCTCCAAAAAATTTGGAGGTTTTTGGTGCTTTTACCACACACATATACACGCTGAAGAGATAACTATGGAAAGTGATGGATGTGTTAATCTGCTTAGCTACTGTAATTTTTTCACTACGTATATGTATATTGAAAAATAATGTTATACATCTTAAATACATACAATGAAAATAAATTAAAAATAAAGACATGTATCATAGGAGAAAACAAAGAAATGAAACATGTTTTCTCTTAAAAAGACACAAAAATGGGATACTTTTTCCCTTTCAAAGTCATAAATACCTAGGAGGCAAGATCTCATTACATTATGAATTAGAGTACAGTTCTCTAATGACAAAAGTCATTACTTTTGTGAGAAGAAAGCACATTTGTCTAAAAGTCTTTTAAACGTTGTGAAATTTCTTTAATAAAATTGTAAATAGTAAAAATTCTTTAAGATTTTCTGTATTAACATTAATGACTCACCTAAAGATTTTTTATAAATTTAGCCTTTTCTAAAATGTTTATATGAAAGGTTATATGGTTGAGTAAATTGACAGTATAATATTACAGTTGACCTTTGAACCACATGAGTTTGAACTGTGGGGGTTCACTAATATGAGAATTATCTTATCTGCCTCTTTCATGTCTGAGTTAGTCTTGCTACCTCAGACTTAAGTTAGTCTTAACTTCTTCCCTCTCCTCCTTAGTCTATTCCACTTGAAGATGATGAGGATGAAGGCCTTCATGATAATCTACTTTTTCTTGTGAATAGTAATTATATTTTCTCTTTTTTCTGATTTTCTTAAGAGAATTTTCTTTTGATCTTACTTCATTTTACAAATACAGTATGTATTATGTATGACATACAAAATTTCTCTTGTTTATGTTATCTGTAATTTGAGAGTAGTCAAAAGTTGCATGTTGCTATTTGACTACACAGGGATCAATGCCAATGACCCCCAAGTTGTTTATGGGTCAACCATATAAGTCTACACAGCTACATGGAATTTCACTGTGCTCTTGCCATAATTCATCTAAAATGGTAACATTTATTATGTTTGAATTTGGGTTTATTAAATCAATATTTACTTTTGATTTGAACAATCTGTTTTTGTTACTCTGTTCATCTCTGCTTGTCTCACTTTGAAATATTTGACTATTTTTGAATGTTATTTTAATTTGCAATCTGAATTCCTTTCATTTACCTTGTTTTATTATCTAAGACTTTCAGCAAAATGTAGATAAGAGAGATGGGCTGACATCCCTGTTCCAGATCTTAGGGATAAACAGATAGTATTTTACCATTTTATACAATTTCAGCTATATGTTCTTCAATAATGCCTTTTATTACACTGAGATATTTTTTCTACATTTTTATATTGATGGAAGAGGGATTTTTTTATTCATAAAGAGGTAGATCATGTATACATTAATGCATTTATGGCTACCAATGTGCTGATTTTACATAAAATTCGGAATTTTTATATCATACTAGTTAATATGTCCCTCATCTATTTTACTTAATTATTGTGTTAAGACATTTATACTCTATGTTTAATAAATCTAACATGTATCCTTGCAATATCCACCATCGGTGTGATCTATCATTCACCCTCCCTCCATCTGACCCCTCCCCTCCTCTCCGATCCCTCCGTATCCTACTTAGTAAAGTATCTCAAGAATGGAGGAAAAGGTATCCAAGGTACTCAGTACTATTATAAAACCAATTTACAGTCACTCACACTTTCATATAAAGAATAGATCACAACTATGACCCAGGACGAAGGAAGGAAGAACTTTACTTTTGATTAGGTAAGTTATTAACCAAGTGACACTCAGCAAACAAAGAATAGGTTTTTAGTCTTTAATTGCTTATTAGCTTTACCTTTTAGGCAGAACAATCTGAATTATGACTTTACTATTGTGTTTTTATTCCACTACCCCCCCTTACTTTTATACACATTAACTTTCAGACTTGACAAGCAAACTTTATAAGGCTTTAACAATTGTAAGGTGGTTCATAGAAATTTTCATGTATAAATTTAGTTAACAATAATGAGAGTTAATGAAGACATATCTGTAAATGTAAAATTTTGATGAATATGTCAGTCTTACTATTTTGGTCTTCTGAGTGTCTTCATAAAGTTGTCACTGTTACACTTCACTGACAAAAATTATTTCAAGTAAGAGAAGAATATGGGGGATAAAACTCTCATTAAACTTTTCATTTTTAATAATGCCATAACTACAATGTAAAGTTTCATCTTTTTATATCAACAATTATCACCTATAGCAATTTTTAAGGCCTCTTCCAATATGTTTTTTTCCAAATGATTGAATGATCAAATACATGTATCTAGAAGTTATAACTCTTTTGTCTGCTTTTATAAGTTAGTTAGCTCAACATGATCAATACAGAGTAACTGCTATACAAAATAGTTTTTTATATTTAAGATACATTACTGGAAATATTATATGGTTTGAAGGAACACATTTTCTAAAGGAAAAAAAAATAAATCCTTTTATTCCTTAGTTTTATTCCTTTAAACTATCATGTGTCCAGAGGAACCAACGCAAACAAGAAATGAATAAGGAAGATAAATAGATCAAGAAATAGTTGGCTTAGAATATCAGACAATTGTCCAGAAATGATGCTGGGGACTATTTTATACTGAGCCCATGATACAAAAATCCCTTAGGTTGAGCTATTATAATACAATCTATATGTGAATTAATTGATTTCTTAATAGCACGTACATGGAAATTTGTTTTTTTTTTTTTTTGCATTATAGAATAATATCCTAAATTTCAGGCTTTTGCACTTTTTATTTAAAAATTGCATTCAAAATAATATGATTCTTTGCTATAAATGTAAATAAACTATACTCCACACATATGTATTGGCCTATATGGAAATCTTTCATAATTGTGTTTTTAAACAAGGCTTTCAACTTGTGTGGAAACTAGAAACTTCCAGACTGCTTGTGCTCATTACAAATTTGCTGTTTTATTTTATTCAGCCCTAATGATTTTCATTATCTCCTTAGTTGATAGAATCCATTTCCAAAACCAATAATCTCTTGAAATCCACTGAGCCACAAATTACCCATTAGAGAAAATTTTCAAAGATCATTACCTTTACCATGGAAGTTCACTTTTCATCTCCTGCATACTCTCCTATAATGCTCCTTATTATAATAAAGGGAGGGGAGATTATGTAGTTACGGAGAATGGTTTCCATGAAATATAGAGCAATGACTTGTACACCATTAGAAACACTGCATTTTATTAAAGGTCAACATTGCATTGTGTTTAACCTTAATTCTATAATTGCAGATCTACTATGTATCAATAAAATATGAATAGAATCTTAATTATACTGTTCTGATAGTTTCTGATGTATTTCATGATTTTACCATAATTTGAGGAGAAGAACAAATGTCTATGAGTACTTGATGACCTGCCTTTAGGAGGTGAACAGTAATTTAGTCAAGGAATTATTTAATCATATTTATCTTGAGGCATGTATTATATAAGAATATGGTTATACAAATATATATTTTTCTTATTTGTCATAAAATACATATTTGACTTCTTTAAAAAATCTTAAGATTATTGATGAGTCTAATTAGGAAAGAAACAAAAATTTTCTCTTAACTTAAAATTAATCACTTTGAATTATATGGATGACAGCAATACCCTTGAAACCTCTATACATATATTATAATGTTTCTTATGTGGAAATGATTTGAAATTCAATAAGAATCTGAATAATTTTCCACATAATAAATATTGTCACCAAGAAAATTACATGCCAGTTAATCTATGCTTTTGTTTTTAAAGGACATAGCTAAAGAGAGGTTTTAGAACCTTTAAGGTTTTATCTTAAGGCTTTAAGACATCTTGGTTTAAATATTAACAATGTCAATTAATGGCTTTGTGATATTGGGTAAGTTATTTAACTTCTCTTTTCTTTCTCCATTTTCTCACACACAGAACAGAAAATTAGATCTATCCTGCAAGCTCCGAGCACAGGGCCTGACACATGGACCTTGAGAATGGACGTTTAACTTCTTGACTTTCGACTACCCAGACCTCCTTTGCTGTGTTGAGCACTCTTTACGTTATGACTGTTAAGGGCAGCAAACGCTGCCACCCACCAGGGGGTTAGTAATGTCAGTGCTTGCTTTTCCAGCTGATAGGACACAAGCATATGCCCCAGGCTCTGTCATCTATCAGATAGATACATCATGATAATATGGGCTCAGAGGCTGCTGGCAGGTAAAGGTAAAAATCAAGCAGCACTTTTTCTCAAAAGTTAGTAGGAAAAGCAGTGAAATGAGGAGATCCATCCCATATGAAGAGAAAAATAAAGGATATTACTATGGGAAATGTTGGTGATAATCAATATGTAACAGTGCATTTGTATTGGCCATAAAAAGTTTTGGGGCACTTTTCCCACTGCTTAGCGTCTGACCTGTCTCCCTTCCTAATGATTCAATAGGCTACCCTATATTCTCCTAATAAAGTCCCACTCTGTCTAACCCAATAAAAATTGCTTGAAATGCTTACAAATAAGAACACCCTTCACTACAGAATGTGGTTACTGAATATTAATAATTGTTTCCTTTTTAAGTTGAGGAAATAGTTTGGGGGAATTTTTCTTTTTCTTTCTTTTTTTTTTTTTTTTTTCTTTTTGAAACAGAGCCTCAAGCTGTCCCCCTGGGTAGAGAGCCATGGCATCAGAGCTCACAGCAACCTCCAACTCCTCGGCTCAAACAAGTCTCCTGCCTCAGCCTCCCGAGTAGTTGGGACCACATGCGCCCCACAACGCCCAGCTATTTTTTGGTTGCAGCCATCATTGTTGTTTGACCGGTCCAGGCTGGATTCGAACCCACCACCTTAGGTGTATGTGGCTGGCACCTTAGCCACTTGAGCCACAGGTGCCGAGCCTGTAGGAATTTTTCTATTGACATATGAAATTTTTCACTTTAAAGGAGAGGCTACATTTATTAATGTTAACTCACATCTAACGGAATTCCTGTGATTCTGCGCCTGGGTTTTACATGTGGATTCAAACCATCACAGATACAAAATATTTGAAAAACAAAAGCTCCTGGACTGAACATGTACAGGCTTTTGTTCTTGCCATTTTCCCTAAACAACACAGTAACAAATATTTACATAAGATTTATACTGTATTATGTATTCTAAGTAATCTAGAGATGATTAACACATAAGGGACAAAATGCATATGTCAAACATAAGCGCTATGCCATTTCATATCAAGGACATGATCATCTGCTGATTTTGGTATTCATGTGAAGTCCCAGAACCAAGGACATTTAGAAACGAAGGGACAATTGTATATCGCGTAGCTGATGATTTTAAATATTAGTACTATCGTACAAAATCATGCATGACTATATTATTTTTAAGTCCTCAGTCTACTAAGACATGGCAGATTTATTTTTCTATTCTATCTGAATGATAAAGAAAGCCAATAAAATATCCCTGTACAAT
Source organism: Galagoides demidoff (assembly GCA_963574575.1). Classification (NCBI taxonomy): domain Eukaryota; kingdom Metazoa; phylum Chordata; class Mammalia; order Primates; family Galagidae; genus Galagoides; species Galagoides demidoff. Next base: position 8,476 of record CAUYQV010012881.1, on the reverse strand, counting down.
GATAACAAGGAAAGAAACAAAGGGCAAAAGAAACGTACATCTCATTTTTGACAAACAATAAAAGGATCATTTATGTAGGTTGATAAACTTGTACTTTGCATCCATTGTTTCTTTCAAAAAACATAAACTAACATTTAAAAACGTTGAATAAATCACTACATTTTAGTTATTTTATGCCATGCTTACTCACATTAGGTAAAATGCCTGTATTCATGCTGCTTTCTTACATAGTCTTGGTGCTAATTAATTTGGTCATACAAGCCATAAAAAAGGGAAAAAAAACGACTAAAAAGACATAAAAAAAATTGACCTTCCTAAGGCAACTTTCTAGGTTTTCCTGGTAGGATATAGACTCATTAAAGTAGTTGCCATTACTTGTATTCATTAAAGAAAGAAACGATCTATTTTGTCATCAACAAACCAAACAAACTTTTTCACCTCTTACGAGCTCCACCATAACACTTAGTTTAATTGGGCTGACCCTGACTATCCTTCGGGGCTGTTCAAGGAAGAAAATAGGAAGATATACATAGAATGAAATTAAGCACGCCAGTGTACAAGCTCCTGAAGTGGCGCTGGCAACTATAAATTCAATATATACAAAGTCTATTCCCAACATATACCCAAAGTTCAAATGAATGGGAGACGTACGTGACTGACAAACTGCTAGAGGTCAGAACAAAATTCAGCAATTGTAGATATCGTTAACATTTATACAAATTTTTTCTAATACCAAAACATTTTTATATTAATAATATTTATAAAATTTCACACTATACAATATTTATAAAAATATGCATGCAGTAAATATGACAGACATAGGCTTAATATAGTACTGCGATTATTGCGTTAAAGTTAATGACTAAACAAAAGGAAAAACATGAATGTGCCAATGAAAAATAGCAAAAGGATGAAGAAATGCAAATATTTATAAAAAATTCAAATATAAGAAACTATAGACTTGCATATATAAATAATGGCATAACATTTTTTTGCCTCTAAAATTGTTGTAAAATGGACTAACCCTAGGAAATAAACAAACATGATGATATTAACTGCTGGAAAATCACTGTGGAATAGTTAGACTCATACATTTGCAGCTATCATATAAAACTTTCTGGACAACCAGACCCAGGAGCTCTTAAAGTCCTATTCCATTTGACCAAGTGATTCTATTTCAGGAATGTGTCCTAAATTAATAATCAAAATTTTAGTCCCGCATTTGGGCTTGTATTTTTTTTTAAAAAACAATGAGAGTTATACAGAAAACAATTATAATTTGGTTTGGGATGAATAAGGGAAACATAGCATGGTCAAAATGTAGGTATAACCAGATATACACAGGCCTATCTATGTATATGGGATATGGGTATGTGGGTGTGTTTATACATTATGTGTGTGTCAGAGATATCATTATAACTGAACCTTACAAAAAAAATCAAGGGAGCACTTGCGGTAGGTCTATCAAAGAATGAAAATTTCAGCTAATTTGCATATTTTCTTTATTTTCTTGCTTTACAAAATACAATGTAAAGTATTCTTAATACACCTGGAAATGAGAACTTCAATTCTAGTATCTTTGAAAGAACAGAAGAAAAGGAGAAAATAATTGCCAAACTTCCAAAACTGATAAGCACAAAGTACTTATACTGGGTTGTTTTGAATTTGACTATTTTACATGAAAGTTGAGAAATACTCTTTTCAGAACACTTACCCCTCAGGTGGAACAAAAGAACCTGTGGATATAAGCAGTCTATTTTTAAGTTTTTCTTACTTCTTAACCCATAAAATCAAACATAACAATCCTCCCACTCCCAAACTTCCTAATAAATATTCTGTCATTTTCAGTTAAAATTGAACTCCATTGCAATTTGTTATCTGGTTACCCAGTATACTGTAGCAGAATAAATTGGAAATTTGGGGAATGTTGGGGAAGGGGCATGTTTGTGGAGAGAGTACTAAGAAACAAAAGTGTCTACACTGGGGAAAAAGGAGTTAAAAATAAAAGACAGTATTTTAATGCAACATAACCTAAAAGTCTTCCCCCCTTTTTTTCTTTTATTTTAAAAATTCAAGCACTGTAAATATTTTTGGGAGAGGGGTGTGTTTGTGGAGATAGTACTAAATAACAGAGGTATCTGTACCCTGAAGGGAGTTAAGACATGACAGAGAATGTTTTTTAATGGAAGATGACCTAAAATGTTCCCTTTCTTTTTTTTCTTCTTTTTATTTCAAAAATTGAAACATTGCTACTCTTTCTGTACAGGTAATTACATGACATATCTCAATGGCCTGTAACCCACTGCAATCAAAAGTCTTTTGTATCCTAGAACTCTGGGAGGCTGAGGTTGGTGGATTGCCTGAGCTCACAGGTTTGAGACCAGCCTGAGCCAGAGCAAGACCTCATCTCTAAAAATAGTTGGGCCTGTGGTGGGGACTGTAGTCCCACCTACTTGGGAGGTTGAGGCAAAATAATCACTTGAGTCCAAGAGCTTGAGGTTGCTATGAGCTACAACACCACCGCACTCTACTGAGGGCGACAAAGTGAGACTCTGTCTAAAAAAAAAAAAGAGCCTTTTGTGGTGTAATTGTATTACAAAAAAATATTCAAATTTTCCCCCCTACACATTGTTTATTCGATTTGGAATTGTATTACTGATTTTTAAAATATTTCTATTAAGAAAGGATTTTCCTTTTATGCCCTGCTTCTCTCACCTTCTCTGTTTCTTTTGGGGACACATTGCTTTATAAACCACGTGTTCATAAATCCCAATCTTGGAGTCTCTTTCTGGGGAACCCAATGCAAGGCACTCCCAGAGCAGAATATAGGATAGCACTTTTTAATGAGGTTGGCCCTACTGGTCTACTTAAATAGGAGGACCAGAATCTTTAATGCAACTGAGGTAATATTTTAACACCGGAATTTCTCAGGAAAACAAACAAAAATGACACAAATAAGAGAAGTAATTAGGAATAACTAAGTAGTTATGAAATAAACTAGGATGAATATTAAATGATTAACTTAGGAATGGCTGCTTGTTCTATCTTTCCTGTGCCCCTCAGTTTTCCCTCATCACCTGCCTCTGCCTTGTCTCTGGGCCATTAAATTTAACTGTATTATTAATATTGTATCCATAGTGCTCTGTCACTATGGGTTTAAGTTGGGTTCATATGATGGAGAGCTTCTGACTGATCTCAAGACTGCTGACCTTGTTCGAGGCTCTGTCCTTCTGTTGTCCATATGTTTCTGATGTGCTAAAAATAACTGACTTCTGAGATGACTTGTTCTTTCCTCCTCTCCTTTGGACATGGGGACAGTAATAGCTAGTTATTATTAGGCCTGAGCTGTTACAGTCTCTCTGTGGTTCTCCTAAAGCTACATATTTATAAACATTAACTGTGTAATTAAATCCTACTTATAATAGAGTATTTTGACTGTTCCACCCTTTTGCCCTTAGCATCTTGACAGAAGTGTGCATCACAAAGTTCATAATAGTTTAGGATGTCCAGCCTCTAGCCTGGGCATGGATCCCTCACAGATTATTTGGGAACTGTTTTGTTTATCTCTGTGGTCAGATAATGAAAAGTATGCACAGATTTTTTTTAATGCTCATCAGCTGTTGCTAGTGTTCTGTATTATATTTAATGTGTGACCCAAGACAACTCTTGTTCTTCCAATGTACCACAGCAAAGAAAAATCTTTAGACATGTGCCATTTTGAATTACTTTTTATTATCTGTTTTATAAAACAAACTGAACTCTTATTTAAATATGTCCTCCTTTATCACTTTTAATTATTTCTGTAAGTCTGTGTTTTATGCTTTTTAAATAGAATTTTATATAAATTTCGCCAATCTTCTACAAGTTTAAACAGTATGTATCAGTATAATCATATTTGTGTCAAGATGTTTTAATCTAATCATTACCATGTAAGTTTTTTAAATTTACACATTAACGGCAAAGATTTCTAAATTGTATGTCTGTTACTCTACCTAGCACTATTCCTTCTAGATCTCACTTAATTTAAGCACCATTGATCTACAAGGATTTGTATTCCTTCTAAGTATGTTCTCTATAGTTGCTATGGTTGCTGGTTTTTCTAGGAATTACTCCTATCTACATTGCATCTCTAGGGCTATATGAATTCCAAATATCACTATTTAGAATACTCTCTAGTCTCTGTATTTTTACAGTTTGGTCTTATGAAATAAAGAAGAAAAATTTTCCAAATTGTATGAATTCTCTAAAAACCTCCCTATAGGGAAAAAACTTCTGAAATCAGAAGTAGCCAGAAATAATCACTTAAACAGTTCAAGCCTTCCTTGTATGAAATTTAAAGGTTCATGTGTGTTGATCTGCAGGATCAGTTAAGATAATCACACATACAGTGTAGATCTTTATTTTTTATTTTAGCATTATATTAAGTATAATAAACATTACGCATTTTGTTAATGCATACCTAATTAAAACTAAAAAATAGTACTTAATTAGCTACCTTATTCAATATTTTATTATCTGGAAAACTTTGACCTAGATATTTATAGTATACGTATGGAGCACCTAATACATGTATATGTTAAGCACTAGATTTAAAATAGCAAGAGAGAATAGCTTTGGAAGTTTAGAGGGAGTTTTGCAAACTTTTAAATTTATTCATTTAATTTTTGTACAAACATTAGGCTGCAAAAACCAAAAAACCTCAATTCTTCACAATTGCCCTATGTTTTATAATTTCTGTTTAGAGTATTTTTCATTAATCCATTTTATTTATTTTATCCCAATTTCCCCTCAATACATCATTTCTTGGTCAAAGTATTCCTTTTTTTTTTTTAAAGAGACCCTCCTCATAGTTTTTGTCCCATTTATATTCATTGATTCACTATCTTCCTTTTTAATGCCCTAGCAATTCTTATCTGTGCCAGATTAAGGAATGTTCAAGTAGTCCTCTAGCAAGAAAAGGTAATATTTAAATATATATGTCTCAAACTGACATTTAGAAAATAGACAAATAATTTCTTGAAATTTTAGGCTTTGAAGAGTCCTATGAATAAGAGAAAAAAATATGGAATTCTTTTAGTATTCCTCCTGATTTTCCAAATGTGAAAAAGAATACTTTTTCATTTCTTTATATAATTCATTTTTCTTTTTTGAGACTAAGACATGGGAGGTAGCAGAACTCTTTTTCCACAGTTTATGCCATCTTACCAGCATGCCAGTTGTAAATCTCCTTAAGTTACTTATTCGCTTATCATTTATTAAAACATTTGATAATTTATTTTCTTTTATTTACATTACTTAATTCCATTCTGTTCCTACATCCACAGCATACGTACTTATTTATAGTACCTATCATCAAGGAGATTCTGGTCTTCAACAAGAAAAAATATTTTATAGCATTAGATATTTTGAAAAATAAATTAATATAGTGATTTAAGTTAGTCATAACATACTTATTGAATAATTAGTTAAATGATATTTTGGATTTGGGGATTTGAATAATTAATAAAATAATATTTTGGATTTTGGGATTTGAGAAGTTCCTATGAAAGGAGGAAATATGATGGAATGAACATAATGAGAGGAAAACTGAGATTTTAAACTGAATTATGGAAAATAGATAAATCTTAGTGGAAGAAAAAAATCAAGGAAGAGAAATAGAGGTAGACCAAGAAAATGTGAGGTAGAAAAATAGATGCACAAGATGTAGAACGGTATCTAAATGTAGGACCTGTCTGAGTAAGACAAATTAAAGGAATAACTCATTTTTAAAGACTAAAAAACTAGTAATTTCTAACATTATTAAAAAGATGAAATAAAATATAGACACTAATTTGTTTCTCTTAGTTATTCTCTCAAGGATCTTTGATTTGAAAATCTTGAGATTAACTGGGCAAATGTGAATACCTATTAGGTTTTCTGAGTTTACTATCACAATAACTATTTGAATTTTCAAGAATGTGTCTTCAAACTTAAGTGGTTTATCCATAAGAAATTATCACTTCAATTGCACAATTTAGCCTATGTTGTGTACATGCATCTACATTTATTTTTATGCTTGTTTATACACATATGTCCGCATTTACTGGGGTATCAATTTTGTACAAAGAAACTCCAGAGGAACAGATGCTAAATATTCTTACTCATTGCAACATGAGGTACTAAACAAAGGAGATGTGTTTTAATAGCTCTGGTCACTCATTTGACTACACACACATGATCTATAACTGGAAGAACAATGTGGAAATTAAATGGAGAAATTTATTTGGAGAGACTTTCCCACATGTCGTGAGTACAATATGTCCTCTCGTGAAGAAATAAAGATGCATAATTCTCCTGCTTCCTTGTTGCCCTCAAGTCTATCAGGAGAATCTTGAGCAAACTCCTCCTTCTGATAAATTTGTAAGCCCTGTAGTGTGGTGAGGTGTACTGGATTATGAACTTACACATGCTGGGAGAATCTAAAGACAAGAGACTTATGCTGAGCTGTCACAAGAAGTTGAAGGAGAATAAGTAAGAAAGAGCAAGAGAGAACACAAGAGGGACTTCCCATTGTCATCCTATGCTTGGAGTGGTCTTCAGGTCATACTGCCATGGGGAGCACTGTGATCTTTCACTGTTGGGTACCCTATGCAGAGACCTGGACACACTCATAGAAATTGGCAGGGTTTGGTAGATACATCCTATTACTTCTTGGCATGAGGCATGACATAGGTATTATTGCTCTGGACCATCAGAGCAAAAAGCACATTCAAATGGTGATGGAAAGATATGTTCTCATTCATTCCTGATCCAAAGACTCACAGTAGTTTGATATGAAGATTGTAATTCTTTGGTGGCCACTTATCTGCCAGGGGTAGGTATGGTTAGTCTGCCCCCAACCAGACTACTATACATTTGCCTAACAGCAAGAAACCCAGCAGCCAGAGGGCTTCTGCTTGAGTTGTGTGATAGGCCCCCACATACATATGAGGATCTATTGTAGCCTCTAATATTCTCAGGCCTGAGGGATCTTGATATTAAATAGTAAGTAAAAAAAGATAAGTGGTTATAAAGACTGTGGGCAAAGAGACTTTTTGTTCTTAATTTAGTACCCTAATACCAACTTTTGCTTTTCTTTGGTAGCAAGGGTACCCATATTCTAGTTGTGCATTTTAGTCACCGTTACTGGTCTATAACTTTACAGACTAGGAAGAAAAGAATGCATATGTAGTCTCCCTTGTCCTTGCTCTATTCTTGCTGACTTGTTTGTTTGACTGCATATAAGAAAACAAAAAGCTATAGGTCTCCTAAATCACTCTCATGATGTTGCTTAGAGAGGGGGTGTTCATCAACCCCTAAACAAATAAATAATAAGGTGGCCAGAATGTCAAATTTCTCAAGGCTGAGAGAAGATTTATAAGTAATCACCAGGAAGAAAGTGCATTGCACATGTCAAAAGAAGTTTAGTCAAATGTTCCCAGTATGCCTGTAAAGAACTCACAAATAAGCTCAAAAAAAGGAGCTAGCTTTTGACGGCTACCAGGGCAAGGCTGTGTTAGCCTGACAACAGCCGAGGCTAACACAGCCTACTTACACTGATTCCATGGTGGAGGGCCCTTTTGCACCTCACCCCTTCTGCCTCTTTGTTCTCGTTCCTTTTTCCTCTGGGTTCACAAGAATTAGGCATGTTTAATGAAGCAGGACTAAAGGACTGGAAAGCCAGACAGAGAAGACAGTACCCCAGCTCCCTATCCCTCCTCCAGGTTTAGCTACCACTAGGCTCCAGCTGGACTCGACAAAAAGATTTAACTTGGAATGAACCTTGAAGTTTAGTTTTTATATTGGATTAGACATACTAATTAGATGGCAAATACTCTTGTAACTAAATATGACCAGAGGATTTCTTATTACATGAAAGGAATTGGAGGAGCTGTCAAATTTGGACTACACTGTATATCACAGGAGCAGATGTCAAAAAATAGGTCCATAAAGGCAATAACAACAAAGACGAAATTGTAGACCATGACTTTTGTTTAACTCATTATTACATACTTCTACAGAATTAATAATTAGACACTATATGTCAAATCAAATGCTTTATTGAAACCATGTAAGTTCATAAATTCTGCATTGGATATTAACATAATTTCTACTACTTACTTATTTCTGATGTCAGTAAGATTATTTATAAATTGACCTTAAATAACAAATATAAAGTGATGGTCTCTGAATTCATCAATTCATCAAATAAACATAATTTCTATTACTTACTATGATAAATACTAAACTATGAATTGCCAGTATTTAAACTATGAAATAACATAATTGGTAATACAAAATATTACACATTGATTATTTTACTTTCATGTATCTACATAATATAATCAATTTATAATGTATCCAGAGTGATTTTTAAAATTCTCTGATCAGGTCTCAACTAACATTTTTTCCCCCATGAAAACTAAGGTTAAGGGGATGCTAATGGGAATATATATAT
>CAUYQV010012879.1:0-11078 GCA_963574575.1 Galagoides demidoff | reverse complement strand
ACCTCCTGCTCTAATTCTTGTTATTTCTTTTCTTCTGTGGTTTTGAGATTGGAGTGTTCTTCTTTTTCCAGTTGCTTGAGATGTCCCATTAGGTTGTTAACTTCCTCTCTTTCTGTTTTCTTGAGGAAGGCTTGCAGTGCTATAAATTTTCCTCTTAGGACTGCCTTTGCAGTATCCCAGAGGTTCTGGTAACTCATATCTTCATTATTGTTTTGTTCCAAAAATTTGGTAATTTCCTTCTTGATCTTGTCTCTGACCCACCTATCATTCAGCATAACGTTATTTAGCTTCTATGTTTTTGTATGAGTCTGCAGATTGCTATTGTTACTGAGTTCAACTTTTGTTCCATGATGGTCTGAGAAGATAGATGCAAGGAATAATTTCTATCCTTTTAAATTTGCTGAGATTAGACTTGTGACCTAAAATGTGGTCGATTTTGGAGTATGTTCTGTGGGCCAATGAGAAAAATGTGTATTCAGTTTTGTTAGGATGTAATGTTCTGTAGATGTCCATTAAATCCAAACGATGAATGGTTAAGTTTACTTTTTTTTTAAAGTTTTTTAGGAGACAGAGTCTCACTTTGTTGCCCTCAGTAAAGTGCTGTGGCATCACAGCTCACAACAACCTCCAGCTGTTGGGCTTATGTGATTCTCTTGCCTCAGCCCCCCGAGTAGCTGGGACTACAGTTGCCTGCCACAGTGCCCAGTTTTTGTTGCAGTTTGGCTGGAGCCAGGGCCGGGACCAGATTTGAACCCACCACAATCGGTATATGGGGCTGGCACCCTACTCACTGAGCCATGGGTGCTGCCCCTTTAGAAGGTCTTTATACCTTTGGTTACTTAAAGATCCTTGTGATCCTACGTTCAGGCAATGTCCCTCCTCTGAGGTTCCCACATATGGTTGAAATATTCCATTGTTGTGTGAGCATTGGTACCAGATTTATTGTCTTCTTTTCCAGCCCTTCTAGGCTCAGAAGTTACCTTGGTTATCTTTGTTCATGTAGAAATCCCCTGTCTTCTTATAGTCCAGCAATTTCCATCCCTCTTCTAAAATCTCGAACCACCCTTTTCTAGGATCTTGGTACTGGTTAGCAAATCCTCAACTCTCTTACACTTTAATTTCTGGCCATAATTATCCCTGCATGTTTTGCCTTCACTTTTTCCCTACACACAGATTTTTTGAACACTCTGAGACTTCAATTTCTCAATCCCTCTTCTTTCTTGTGGTCCACTATTTCCTTCCTTCTATGGTTCACCTCTCCACAGCAAAACACTTAGTTTTTCATCTCTTCCACATCCTCATGGTCTTGCAAATCAGTATAAATCCAGCTATTTACTTTACCTTTCCAAAAAGTGACTAATAAATACCCATGAAGAAAATCATTCAATTGTGTAGACCTTTGTTGCTACCAATTGTAATCTCTGATCTCCAGTGAGTTATCATTTTGATTTGAAAAGTATTTTATAACACTCTAGCTCGATTGCTCCCTCATTTATCCAGAGGATATTCCCAATTGTTAGCAGTTTTCTTGTTGTCACATACCCACCTGCCCTTCACTGATGTCACCTGCAGTAGAAAAAAAGAGCATCCAGCATAAACTGTGTCAGGTTCTACCCTTTTAGAGGCAGGAGCAGCTTGTGCTGAAGCTCAGCCTCAACCCTATGTTGTGGTCCTGTCACCTCCCCACATCTTCATTATTTGCTCTGTTTTTTGTGTTTTGATCTTCTTTCTCCTTTGTATTCTTCTTCCTAACCCTTATGGTATACTCAAATGTATCCTATTTAAACTAATAAAATAGAAAACCTTCCAACATGCTGCATTTTCCTTTTAACTGGAATCATATTCTTTTTTCATCCTTTCAGTCAAAGACCTTTGAAAAGATTATTGATATTCTTTGTCCACCCATCTCAGGTATAATTACTTTTTAAAATTATTTCCCATTCTTACAAACTTAATACATGCACAAAAGTCAAATGATAATGCATGGCTAATCATGATAAACACCTTGATTCATACCTTCCTACACTCATGTCTCCATTCTCCAACACTGAAGAATCAGGTCCTCATCTCCAAAGTGATGCTCCCATTAACTCTTTTTTTCTGTCTCTGTTCTTTTTAGGGCATTAATGTATGTTACTATCCATTTTTGTCACTCTCTGAGAATGTTGATTCTAGTGTTGATATTCATAGAGATGGGGAGCATTGCTTCTACTAGTTTCTGTTTGTTCTTTTCTTCTCTTTGTTTTGGCCTATTTCTGTTGTGTTAGTATGTCCCCAAATGCCTGGTGGTCTTTTGTTATTCCCTTACATTTAAGAATGAGTCACCAACCAGCTCACAAGAAACTCTGTGGCATTGATGGACTTGTGCTCACTGGTAATTGATTGGGCAGAGATCTGTCCCTTTGGAGTGAGGAGGAAGCTCAGTTGTAAGTAACTGACATTTCAGCAGAATAGAAGCCTTCATTTCTCAATCTGCATAAATTTCTAGGCCTTACGATTTTAGAATCCAAGTGGTACTAAATTATTACCTCTTATTGTGTCCTTTCCCGTTCTTGTTCTTTACTATTAGTTGGTACATAGTTTTTAACTTCTTTACTCTCATTATACTAAATGGAATGTAGGTAATAAATTCTTGAAAGAAACTGAAGTAAATGTATTGCATTCTACCCACTCTGTTTAATTGAAAGTCTTCTCATGGTAGTCAGATTTCTGGCCCTTCTCTCTATAGAAAATCCAATGACAATCTAATTCTTAAGTCCAGTTGACTAACTTCAATTTTCATCATCCTTGAGCTTTGCATCTAGCATCCACTATTTTTATAAAATAAAATGGCTAGATGAAATAAAGTTTTCTCTTGGTTAGTACTACCCTGTATTTTGGTTTTTTTTCTTTTGTTTTCTTTTCTCTTCTTCTTCTTTTTTTTTTTCTTTTTTGAGATAGAGTCTCACTCTGTTGCCCCAGGCTAGAGTGCTGTGGCATCATCATAGCTCATAGTAAACTCAAACTTCTGGGCTCAAGTGGTCCTCCTATCTCAGCCCCCTGAGTAGCTAGGATCACAGGTGCCTGCCACAACACTTGGCCAGTTTTTCTATTTTTAGTAGAGATGAAGTCTTGCTGTTGCTCAGGCTGGTCTTGAACTCCTGAGCTCAAGGAATCTACCCACCTTGGCTTCCCAGAGTGCTGGGATTACAGGCATGAGTGACCACGCCTTGCTGGTTTTCTTCTTTTTAAAATCATTTTCAGTTAATTTTCTTGTTCCTCTTCTATTACACACCTCTTAAAATACAGTTTTACCAATGTCCTATTCTTGACACTCTCTTCCTTCTGTAAATGTCCCAATTTTTCTTGGACTCCAACCAATGTCTCATTTGGTCTATCACTGTCAAGTGATAACTCCACTTTCCTCCTCCAAAGAGACAAAAGAAAAAAAAATCAAGTGTGTATGCCTGCAAACTTATGCCACCCAACCTATAACCACCCAATCTATATCTCTACCCATTCTTGTTTCCATATTTTTTTCATGTTTTTCATTTTAATCTATGTTTTTATTTAAACCCAACCCATCCATCGCCACCCTATTTCTTTCCCTCCCCCTGTCTAAATATTCACCATATTGTTGATGATCTCTTTTCTCTCTTGGATTTTTCAGCTAATTATTACTACATTTTTGACATCAGCATCTTAACATAATCAAGACAGTTTCAGCTTCAAAGCAAAACAAAATAATAGCAAACCATCTTTTTTCCCTATTTTCTAAAGAATTATTTACACAATCTGTTTCCATTTCCTTGTCTCCATTTTCATCACAACCTCTGACCTTAATTTCAGTCTCACTGGTGCAAACCAGCAGTTCTCACCAAAGTCATGATGACCTCCCTGTCACCAAACCTAGTAGCCATATTTCAGTTCCTATCCCATGTAGATCCTTCATGACATTTGACTCTGTTGACTCTTCCTTAGTTCTTGAAACAGTTTCTGGCCTCAGCTTCTGTGCCAACCTATATTCTTGGTTTTCCTGCTATTTCCACGCCCCCCTCCTTCACTGTTGTCTCTGTAGTTTTAGACCTCTCTACTTAATCATCAAATGTTGTACTTCATTTGACTTCATCCTAGCCTCTCTTGACTTCTCAGTGTGCTCCTCCCAATTGTCACTTCTACTTCATGGACACAGCTACCCATGGGAGACAGTTGTTTAAAAAAAAAATCTCAGGCTAAGGTGAAGGAAGAGACCACGACTGATTAAGTGAAATGCAAAACTGAATCTATCACTCACTTTGTAGGATTTTTAGGAAATATGCAGTTCAGAGAATGCATGACATCAGCATTGTTTGGGCAATACTGCAGCAAATTGGTCAACTTTCTTGTATGCTCAGCAGAGTGAAGGTCATGTCAACTGGTTGTCTTTTAAAAGAAGGACATCTTTGAATGCTCATTGACTGACTTTTGAAAACCTGTTCGCTGAGCAAGTTATCATGGACTAAGTGGGTTTAAAAGTGATTATAACAGTAAATTTTTACTGTGGCTACAGAACAATAAGTTGTTTCTGAGTAATACTGGAAATCATTAAAATTCTAGCTGAGATGTCTTTTAAAGAAATTGAACTTCAAACATCCAAATATGTAGTCACTGTTCCAACTTGGATATCTCAAAAACATTTGAACTCAGCATCTCCAAAAGCAGTGTGTTTTTCCTTCCAAACTTGATTTTTCTTTTGAAAAGCATGTCCATACTTCTAGATCAGGAGCTGGCAAACTTTTTCTGTAAAGTGGCAGGTAAGAAATATTTTACATTTGGCAAGACATATAATCATATTGTGACTACCCAACTCTGCCATTGCAGCAGCCACAGATGGCACATAAACAAATGGGTATGTTTGTATTCCAATAAAACTTTATTTACCAAAATAAGAAACAGGCTGGATTTTGCCCACACATCATGATTTGGCCATCACCAGTTTAGATGTTCAAGCCGTAAACATAGAAAACAGTTTAGACAGCTCTGTCTCTATTAGGTACCATATCTATGCCTGTACATTATAAACTTTGCTTGTTATTGAGCATTTACTGTTTTGTTTTCTTAGAATTTTTTCCAAAAAACATCCTTAAAAAATATCAACACTTTCCAATATTAAGACCTTATCTCCCATCTAATGTGTTTCCAGGGATAAACAAGTGACTTAATTTTGACTAATCAGGAAATTTCTTTTTAACAGTGTTGAAATTTAAGAGAAGATTTGTTCTTTTCTGGCTATGAAGAAAGAAACTCAGGAAGGCAGGTGATTTGTCTTCCCCGGCCCTGCCTCAGTCCTCACTCTTGACTTGTCTGCTGCAGAAGCAGGAAAGGAATACAGAGAGATGGTGAGAGGGCCCTGGGCTTGTTTCATGTGTTTGGAAATACTGAGCTAATGATACTTTTCTCACCTCACTCTTTCACTCATACAAAAGTTCAGTTTATATGTAACCAAGGAATCCTGCTTAAAATAAACCTCTTAAACATCTATCATTCATTCACTGTTCTTCTTTCTTACTATATTGCTGCTCAGCTTAAAGGTCCTATCCCCTCATTCTAGAACCACAGAACTACCCCCCTAAAATTGTAGATCTCTTGGCACCTGCAAAAATTTTCCTAAACTGCATTCAAAATAATCACATAACAATAAAAATCTGGACATGGCATTACCTTGCTGAAAACTATTCCCTCTTTCCATGTGTTCTCAGCCTCCTTCTCCTTTACCATATTCTTTATTCCCTTTATTACAGCCACCAGCCACCTCTGCCTGCATTCTCTGCACCATATTTGTGCATGCTGTTCCTTACTGCTGGAACATATTCACGGAATCCAAAGATTAAGGAAGACCTGGTCTTCCCTCCCTCCTTCTTTAAATGCAGAATCTGTAGTTCCTTGTGATAGGAAGTATGGCCTTCAGAGATACTCATGCCTTAATCTTTGGATCCCATGAATATGTTACCTTATGTAGCAAAAGAGACTGTATATTTGATTAAAGTTATGGATCTTAAAATAGGTAGGTTAGTCTGGGTTACCCTAGTGGGCCCAATCTCATCACACAAATCTGTTAAAGCAGAGAAACTTCACTGAGATGTCTCAGAGGGAAAGGGCAGCAAGACAAGTGGCATAAAGGGAGGTAGAGAGGGACCCAACTCATAGCTGCTGAAGGGTGCCATGAAGGCATGAGAAAGGATGCAGGCAGCTTGCAGGTGGAGACCACAGCCTGGCTGATGCCCAGCAAGGAAATAGGCCCTCAGTCCTTCAACCACAAGACATTCAATTCTGCCAGCAACTTGAATGATCTTGGAAACAGATAAATCCCCAGAGGCTTCAGAAAGGGTCACAGCCCTGTTGAGACTTTGATGTCAGCCTTGTTAAACCTGGAAGAGAGAAACCAGCCCAGCCAACCCAGACTTTTGAGTTAGACTATAGTGAGAGAGTAAATCTGCTGCTTTTTTGAGATGCTAAATTTATGTAATTTGTTACTACAGAAATGGAGTAGTCTGCTCTTCTGTGCCTGACCTGTACTAAGTGCTCAGTAAACTTTTATTGATTGGATAAACAAATGGGCAACCTCTCTCTCTTTCAAGAATTCAACTGCTAATGATGAAAGTTGAGTAGTCCCAGCCAGCCCAAATCTCTCTTCTGGGCTTTAGACCTTGTATGTCTATACGTCTAGGAGACATAATTCCAGCAAAGGTGTCTAGCCTGCTGCCTGTGGGCCACACACAGATCATGTGAGGACTAGCTGGCTTATCTGTGGTGTTGGCTTTTCTTTTGCTCATCAGCTTTCATTAGTGTTGTGTGCTTACTGTGTGGCCCTACACAATTCTTATTTTCCAACATACACCAGAAAAGGACACTCCTGCAAACAGGCACCTAAATTTAACATGTCCGGAAACAAAGTAATTTCTTTATCCCACTAATCCTGATTTCCATTACTGATCATTTTCCTTCCTTCACTCCCTTCCTTCAATCTATTCTTTATTCCCTTGACCTTATCTCATTAGCACTCCCATATTGTTTTATCCTCCGTCTAGTGTTTTTCAACCTTTTAAAAAAATCTCATAACACACTCGAACCTGTAGTTAAACTTCTGAGGTACACTTAAATTATATTGATCAAAAAAAAAAGAATAAAAAAGAATATACTTACTATGCTTCGAACTTTTTTGAAAATAATTTAAGTAATGATCTTTAAAAATTTTCATGGCACACCTAAGATTCTCTCACAGAATACCTGTTGAAAATCATTGCTCTATCCCATGGTTTCTTTGTGGATTCATGTGCTAACTGAGCCTTCACTGTCAAAGACTATTCAGGTCTTACATCTGCTAGCCATCCCTCCGTCTTTCCAGGCTGTGTGTCTATATACGTCTGCAGGCAATATTCGCTCCTGCAGCCTCAGAACACTATTTGTGATGTTGCCCTGCCAGTGACTCTGGACTCTCCTTGGCCACCCCAGTAGCATCTTCTCTTCCAACCTTGATGCTGGCTCCTGACCCACTCGCTTTCCAGAGAGACTGGAGTCTTATCTCCATATTCCTTTCTGTGCCTCTTTCTATTGCTACCACCCATGATACACTATGTGCCTGCCCTACTGGCCCAGACTTTATTCACAGGTGCATCACAAAGCCAGGCAGAGGACCGGGACAGGCCGCATGTCACTAATGCTAGATGAATAAACACATCGACCAGTGAGTTCTCTTATTGCCTGGTTTGTGTCTGCGAACAGCACAGACACAGAAGTGTTGCAGCACCAGCAGCAGCATTTCCTGGGAGGTTGTTAGAAATTCAAATTCAGTCCTGGATGGAGTTGAAACACATTCATTCTTCTCAATAAAGTGTCTCACGAATGGAAAAAAAAGTATCCAATGTACTCAATACTAATATGAAACCAATGTATAAACAACTACATGCCCACACGAACGATAAACCACAAACATAGTCTAGTAAGAGGGAGGGGAGAGGAGTGAGGAGGAGGGGGAAGAAGAAGGGTGATTGGTGGGATCTCACCTAATGTGCATAATGTGAGGGTATTCAGCATGTCCCCTAGCTGAAGGGTTCAAACTACAACTTGAACTTTACCTTAGAAGTGAAAACAGTGTGACACAAAAATTTGTACCTTCATATTAATTTGAAATTAAAAGAAAAAGAAAACAGAACAAAAGAAATTTAAATTCTCAGTCCTCCCCAACTACTTGCCCCAGCCAGCCAGAATCTTTGGGAGTGGGATGCAAGGATATGAGTTTTTTTCTGTTTGTTTGTTTTGTTTGTTTGTTTCAGAATATTACAAGGGTATACACATTTTGGTTACATAATTTGCTTTTGTACATTTTAAGTCAAAGTTAAAAGTGTCATTCACTCAGAATGTGTGCATTGCACCAGTTAGATGTGAATTAAACCCCTTCTCAGAAGGATCACAAGAATGGAAAATCACCACATGTACTCAAGGCTAAATTGGATCTAGCTGATCAACACAATTATGTGCATCTATGGAAGAAAAACTCAGGAATCTGTGTTTTAATAAGGTGATTCTGATGTACACTAAAGTTTGAAAAGCACTGCTCCCAAATACTCCCAGAAGCCAGTGGAATGCTTCCAGCTCAGCTAAGCCTCCAACTACACCCAACTAGGAACAGTGATTAGAGCAGGAGGGCAACAGGAGACACCCCGACCCTGGAGAAGAGAACTCCTGGCCATAACCAGTGATCACATAGTCCAAAGTTCATATACAGCAAAGATCTGAAGGCAACCTGAGAATCTCTTTTATGTTCTGGAATTCAAATTGAGGCAGCAAATTTTTGTGGCTTTGCTTTTATGTTGAAATGGCACCACTGGAATTTTGCCTTGCCACAAAGCATATTAGAATAAAGGAGAAAGGGGTGGAGATCTGTTTTAAGAACTGCAGAGAGTAGGCTGAAGTATAAGCACAATTTTCCTCCAACAGTATGTTCTGGCCACAGAGAAATGTAGGAAAATTCAGAACTCATTTATCTTTTTCTCAAAACCTGGCATTTTCCCAGTCACCAATTGACTGCTGGTCCCTGAACCTGACTTGTGTGGCCCTGATGGTCTTATAAGAGTAGGTTTTCATGGGTCAGTATAATTATCACCACGGTACACTGAAATAATATAGACTGGGATGGCACCTTGCACTGTGGGGACAAAAGGGACTCCCCCAACTTCTTGCCCCAAACTTGGCATGTGACAAAATGTCTTATGTCTTCTTACACAGGATACGATCTGCCCGAGAGAATAAACACGTGTGTTGCACTTTCCCCTTTCTTGCAAAAAACTTGGTGTGGCTTCGGCTATAGACAGTAGTGACAAAAGTACATTTTTTTTAAACCTATAATTCCATAATAAGCTAATCGCAAATGATGGGGGGGGGGAAGATCTTTGAAAGTTTTCCCAATTACTGATTTATCTTTTCAGCTTCCTTCTTTCTTCCAAGTAGTATTTAAATTGCACTTTCTGCAAAGCAATGCTTGTAACTGTACTCATGTGAATCACTGTAGTTTTCAACAATTCCAGGAGGCAATGGAGAAGTATCAAGCCTTTGAAAAAAGACTGGCTCCATAGAAGTAATTACACTCACTTGACCCAAGTGCGCCTGCTGTGGAAAGAACTCTAGCATTCCTCAGACCAAGGCGTGATATTTTCCATTCTTTGGGATTTAAACACATTCTCCTAGTCAAAATACTAAGATTTAAGAAATATCTTCTGGGTTCTTTTAACCAGAGTTTTTAAGCATTTCTTTTCTTTAGCTATCGTATGGAAGTGTTCAGAACTAAAATTAGAAAACAGTCTTTATGTGATTCTAGAAAAGCAATGATTTCCAAGTTATCCCAAATAATTCCATAATATTACTACTTGCATGTAAATTTTCATTAATTATTTTAATGACTTTTGTTAGTTTTGCTGGCCATTGCCTTGTATGGCCTGTAGGTTTAAACACAATGTGATGGGACTTTGCATTTACCACTGGGATGGCTAATGAATTAGCAGGTTCAACTTGACTTTTAGAGGAGATAACTCCCTTTTGCTTTCTCTGTGAAAGCCAAGTATGAGAGGTAAATGTGAGCGTCTGCCTTATAATGCTCCATATGTTACTAGAAAGAAGTGAAGAAAAACTAGTCTCTTTGGAATTTCACCAAGTGATTGGGCTTACAGGTTTTAGGCCCTCATCATTCATGAACTATGTTAGAGTGATCCAATGTGCCATTATACCAACGAGTAGTGGTCCCTGTCTTTGCCTCAACTAGTAAGGATAGCTAGAAAAACACCTAGAATGCAGAAGTAATTCTGTCTGGGGGGAATTGTGTCTGTTTCTTTCTTCTTTCCAGTGTGTTCTGTTCTGAAACTTGATGAATATTTTTTTTCTCCTTCTTCAGTAGTTAAAGAGTTGTAGCTCTCAGGCCACAATAGAAATAACACCTATACCATTTGTTCCTCAAGGTAGACTTCCCTTGAAATATGAAAAGGCTGATTTTCAATTTAGAAACAAATAAAAGCTGAGTTCAGGCCATATACCCAGTCTGCAGGTGGCCTTCCACTAAGAAAAGCCTCGGTCATCTTTGGTTTCTGTCATCACTGATACTTCTTTCTTATCCTCATCTGCACTCATGTGCTTGGTGAACAATTCCTAAATGCTTCTCTTTCTCCTCTTTTTCTTTCTCTTGCCATTTCCTGCTGTTATGTATCACTTTTACCCTCATTCTTCCACACTGACCTACAGCTGAGAAAATTTCCCTGGAGGAAACACTAGTGGCTACCAGGGGTGTCCAGCCTGTGGCCCGTGGGGTGTGTGCAGATTATTCAAGGACTGTTTTGCTTACCTATGGTGTCGAATATTGTGAAAAGCCTGCACGGACCATTTTTTTGCCTTCTCATTCAGTTATCATCAGTGTTTGCATATTTAATGTGTGGCCTAAGATAACTTCTTCTTCTTCTTTTTTTTTTTTTTTTTTTTTTTTTTTTTTTGGAAAGTGCCAAAAGCAATCCCCCGGGGGTGGGGGCCATGGCATCCACCCAAAAACCAACCCCCAAAACCGGGGCGACACCACCTAC
>CAUYQV010012878.1:0-41917 GCA_963574575.1 Galagoides demidoff | reverse complement strand
CTTTTTGATTATAGCCAGCCTATGGGTGTGAAATGTTACCTCACTGTAGATTTGATTTGCATTTCCCTAAATGATTAAAATTTTGAGTATATTTTCATGTCCTTATTTAGAGAACTGTCTATTTAAGTCATTTATTTTATTTGGAGAAATGTCTTGCAATTTTTTTTGCCCAAGTTTTACTTTGAATATTTACTTTCCTTTACAGTTGTAAGAATTTGCTTTTATATTTTGAATATAAGTCCTTTTTCAGATATATGATTTTCAGATATTTTCTCTAAGTCTGTGGCTTGATTTTGTTTTAATTTTCCTAATGATATTACTTAAAGCACAACACTATTAAATTGAGATGAAATTGAATTTATCAGTTTTTTTTCTAGATCATGCTTTTGGTATCATTCCCAATAAATAATTTCTCCTATTTTTTGTCTAAATTTTTTTTATAATTTTAGATATTACATTTAGGTATACAGTTTGTTTTAAATTAATTTTTCACTTATGGTTTGAAATAAAGGTCTATATTTACATTTTGTATGTGGACATCCAATTATCCCAACATTATGTAAATACTATCTTCAATGCCATTGCCTTGGCATTTTTATTAAAATGAATTGACCATGTTGATCAATCTGAGTTCTCTGTGGATTCTAGTCATCAGTCCTTTGTCAGATTTTATAGCATATAACCCCATTTAGAAGTGGGCAAATACTATCTTGAACTATCTTGAGACTTGAACAGAAACTTCTCTGAAGAAGACATGAAAAAATGCTCATTGTCTCTAATTATCAGAGAAATGCAAATCAAAACCACTCTGAAAAAATGCTTATCGTCCCTGATTATCAGAGAAATGCAAATCAAAACCACTCTGAGATATCACCTAACTCCAGTGAGAATACCCCACATCACAAAATTCCAAATGTGCAGATGCTGGAGTGGATGTGGAGAGAAAGGAATATGCAGGCCAGGAATAACAATTCTATTTACAGTAACATCAAGAAGAGTAAAACATTTAGTTTTACTAATCAAGGAAGTTGAAGATCTGTAGACTAAAAACTATAAAACTTTGCTGAATGAAATTAAAGAAGATGGAAACAAATGAAAAACAATCAATTTCATGTTTGTGGACTGGAAAATTAGCACTGTTAAGATGCATGTATTAACATTATCCTGAACAACGTATAGATTCAGCACAATCCCTATCAAACAAAACCCAATGGATTTTTTTTCATTTTTCAGAAATAGAAAAATTTATATTAAAATTCATATGGAATCTTAAGAGAACCTACATAGTGCAAAACAATTTTGAAAAAAATGGGCAAAGGATTGAAACATTTCATTAAAGAATATATACAAATGGCAAAAAAGCATATGAAAAACCAGACATCCTCCTTAATTGTTAGAGAAACACAAAATAAAACCATAATGAGATACTTTGATAAATTTATTAGATGGGGGGGTTAAAACAAATGCAAAAAAAAACAGCATCTGACCATTTAAATTATTGCTAAAGATGTGAACTAGCTGGAGCTTTTATATACTGCTACTGGGAGCGTGAAATCATACATATTAACAAATTTACACATGTCACTTTAAAAAGGTCTGATATATTCTATACATTAAACATACACCTACCACTCCTAGATATTTATCCAAGAAAAGTGAAAGCATACCTATGTTAAAGTAAACATAAGTAGTTGTCAACAAATGTTTATTGCAGTTTTAATTGTAATAGTCAATAACTTGAAACAATTCATATGTCAATGAGTGAATAGGCGAACATAGTTGTGATATACAAATACAATGGACTACTACTTAATAATGTGAAAGAATAGACTACAGACAGATACAACAACTTGCACAAATCTCTGGGGGAATTTATCGAGTGAAAGAAAGCAGAGTGAAATGGTACATACTATATGATTCCACTCATGAAAAAATACTACAAAATGCAAACTATTCTAGAGAGACGTAAAGCAGATGAGTGGTTGCCTGGGAAATGGTCATATGGAGAATGGTAGAAGGAAAGGAATATAAAGGAATCCAAGAAAACTTTCTGGAGTGACTAATGTTCATTATTGTGGTGATTCTCACAGGTATCTATGTATGTATGTATGTATACACACATGTATGTCAACATTAATGCAATTCTATACTTCATGTTCAGTTTATTCTATACCAGTTATAACTATATCAAACTTTTACAAAAGGCAGGGCAAGACTTATAATTATTAAAAATTGTTATAATAGAAAGCCTTCAGCATTTACAAGGAAAAACTTAAGCAGTGAATCATTAGCAAATTATCAATTTCTATAAATTTTGTATAAATGAACAGAATAATTGTATTGGTGGGGATAGAGAAGGTATTAGATTTTTGCAAATTAATGTGTTAATAAGAAGAATTATAATGAATGCTTATTATTTTGTCATATTATTCCCCATGTAATTAGAATATATTTATATAGAATTTTAGCTAATAATCTCCATACCTTAAATTATGATCATTTAGATGTGATGCTGGCTTAATAATTTACTATCTTATAGCAAATATTTTCTGTGTCATTTTTATACAACTAGAATGATCAAAATATATTTTAAAAACTTAAAAAATAGATGAACACATTTGCCAACATTAAACTTAATAAAGCCCTTTTTATTTTTTCAGGGCCTTCTGTCCTTAACTTTGGTAATATATGTGTCAACTCGACAAGTGATCATCCACTACATATTGTTAATATGCTACCTATACACATAGTGATCCACTTAGATGTCGATTTAGAGGAACTTCGAAAGACCAACCAATTTTCATACGTTATTCCACCGATATCCAGTACATATATTTCAATAATATTTGAATCTGCCACCATTGGAAAATTTTGGAAGTAGGAATTATTTTCTAGTATCTGTTTGCTAGAATTTAAGTGTACTTTTGTAGAATATGTATTTATTTGCTTAAATAATTGTGGTATATGGGTTCTGACAAATAAGTTCACAAACTCATCCTAGGAAAAAGTGCTACATACCTCATTGCTGAATTTTGCTAAGGTCACTTGAAGTACTCTTCTTGGGAAGCTAGGCATCAATGCTAGCAACTAGTTCACCTTTCAAAGCAATTTTAGAGTTCTTTTTTCTGAGCTGTCCTCATACTACCCTTGATGTCCTCAATGTCATTAAAATGTCTTCTTTTCAATATTTCTTTTATCTTTTGGTAAAGAAAAAAGTCACTGAGGGCCAGATCAAGTGAGTATGGAGGGTGTTCCAATACAGTTATTTGTTTACAGTTATTTCAATCCCAGTGCTGTGTGAGCTGGTGCAATGCCAAGATTTTCAGTTATGATTTATCTGTTTCTCTATTGATGTTTACTTGGTCTGCTATGCTTCTCATAGTCACCCAACAATTTTGACACACAATTCATTGAATTTTTGCAACATTTTCATCAGTCTGCTTATTACAGACCACTCTGACTTCTCTTCATCAGTGACACTTTCTGTCCCCTCAGAAAGACATTTAATCTATTTGTACACTTGTATTTGTATACTGGCATTTTCTTCATGGTGTAAACTTGGACTAACATGTCCCCGATTTCACTTCCACTTTTGGCAATTTTAATAAGACATTTATAAATATTTGTTTATTGATCTAATTCAAGCTCTAACAATCTTGTTATGGCACACAAAAGCACACAACAACAAAAATGACTGCCACTTAGCAAAACACTGCCACATGCCAACATGAACACAATTGCCAGACGCTGATATACCAAGATTACGAAACTTTACTGAGCTTTTTGTACAGTGCTGCCAATGTAAGTTCAAGGTGGCAAGTTCTAGAATGTAATTGTCACATCTCATATATTATATTTGTTCCTGAAACTGAAATTATATGCACATTAATTTGTAGATAGGCAGATTGATATTTCAGTGGTAATCTAATCATATTTTCATAATTAATCTGTATGATATGTACGATATGTATGATATGTAATTTGTATGATAATTGTACAATATGTATGATAAGAATTATGGATATTAATCAATATTATACTCATTTTTACATGTAACTGAATTCTATATTCACAAATAGCTAAATTTGTGAATATCTAAATTTGGGTGCTTTTGCTGTGTTACAGGTCTTTCACTTTCACAGTAAATAATGTACCTGGTGGACACATACTTGTAATGGCCGCTGTCCGACCAGTAAAACTTGAGCTATCTTCTGATCAACTAATATTGAGACCGCAAGGTTTCCTGATGAAAACTTGTTTTCAGGGGACAATTAGATTGTATAATCGTCAGAATTGTTCTGCCAAATTTGAGTGGCAACCGGTAAATACTGAAAGAGGAATTGCATTTTGCATTCGTCCAGCTCACGGTAATGGTTTATTCTATCAATATTTGATTGAGACACTGATATATTCATGCATTAATGTGTTTAGGCATTAATTATATATTGAGTATGTATTGTGTACTGGTGCTAACAGCATAGAAGTAAATCAGATCCTGTCATCAGGGACACTTATTTTATATACATAAATAGGATCAGAAAATACAGGTTCTGTATGTATACAATATAGAAAGAGAAAGAGAGAGAGAGAAACTTTACAAAACAGGGTCTGGCTCAAGTGCTTGTGTAGGCTGGCAAATCTAAAGTTAGTAGGGGAGCTGGGCAGCCTGAAGACTCATGGAAGAATTGATGTACAGTCTTGTGTCCTAAGACATTCTGGAGGCAGAATTCATTATTTCTCTGGGACCTCAGTCTTTTCTCTTAAGTCTTCCAAGTTATTAAAAGAGGTTCTCCCACATTATGAAAGGCAACCTGCATGTTAAATAATTTGCTTATGATAATTATTACACAACATATATATATATATATCAAATCATCACAATCTTTATGAATTAAACACTTTAAAAAGTCTAGTGATTTAAAAGTTAATTATATTTAAAAATATATCTTTACAGCAATGTCTAGACTGATGTCACTGAGCCCCTTAGCCTGGCCACACTGACAAAATCAACCATTACAGATATTGGTGGATAAAATAATTTTTGTTTAGCTTTAAGTCTGATAGTGATGATAAGGTATCATTCAGAATGACTTATATTTTGAGTATGAATTCTTTAGAAGGATCCAGAAATTATGTATAGTCAATATCTAATATAGCTAATAAAATTCAGTTAATAAAATTGAAAGCCTAGAACTGTCATTTAAATAAGAAAGTTTTTTAATTGATAGAAACAATCTCAGATTTACCATTTTGATAGTACCTTGGGTATGTTAATGTCCTCTTAACCCTGCTTCTGCCATTCCCTGGGATCTATAATTCCACATAATATACTTGTTATAAAATGAAATCTGGTAACTGCTAAATTCTGACTCATCAAGTAGCCTTATCAAATTTAACAAACATCATTGTGATATGCTATCAGTACTCATGAGGATACAAGCTATCATTTGAGGAAATAAAATAGCATCTTAGACATTGAAAGATCATATGGCGACTTTGTTTTATGTACATGTCATGCTTTTCTAGCTAAATGGAAAGACTGAATTTTTGTATCTTCAGTGATTCAGGTGGTGCTTTATAACTGGCTGAAGTGCATCTTAAAGTAAAACAAACTTTGGAGTCACACAGATCAGACTTCAAAAGTAGTCTTAGTTTCCCACCAGCTAGTTTAACTTGAGCAAAGTGCTCTGTGAGCACTAGGTTCTAATCTGTAAAATGTAGAGAAGACTATATCTTGTAAAGATTAAATGTATAGGAAACTTCTATAATGCCTGGCAAAGTGTAGGTCCCAGATAAATGGATAGCTTTTTGATTATGACACATTTGTAGTTATTTTGGACTTTTTAGCCCTGAAATATCCACAGAGTAGTAAGAGCCTATCATACATATTGCTATCCATCTGCATTATCAGTTCCTTGCTCCAGGCTTCCCTTTTCTCTTTTCACCTTCTTCTTTCTCTACTTTCTTTCTCCCTCCTCCCACTTTAATTTTAATTTAGGAGTAGTCATTATTTAGAGTCTAAATAGACCATACTTCAGATCACAGAGGAATCTTGGTTTGTTGAAATCTTGCCCAAGATATATTTTCTGTGAATATTAGTCATGTCCAAATCAAGATTTTATATAACTGTACAAGTTGTACAGGGGGTGTTCTAACATCAATCTTAAAGCTGGGTGCAATATTGAATAGCTATAGTCACCAGTATTCAAGAGTCTGAAGTAGGAAGATCACTTGAGCCTGGGATTTTGAGACCGATCCGGAGAGATCTTCTTCTCAAAAAAAAAAAAAAAGAAAATGTCTTAGATATTAAAATATTCACTTAATTTTAGTGTGGATATATCGGTGGAAATGTTGACAAACTTTGCAAGTGAAGAGTAGGACAGTCCCTTCATTAGGGTTGGAGATCATTCATATGGCTGTTTAATCTTTTTGTTAACTGGGATTGATTTAGCATCATCCTAGATCATCACTTATTAAGCAAATGAGGTATTACTTTCATCAATATTTTACATATTCATTTGACCAAAATATTTTTAAATTACAATACTGATAATACTGAGTCCTGTGCCAGTCTAGAGAAATGTTGAGAGAATAGAGAGGAAAGGAATGACAAGATAAGAATGTCCATTTCAGAGATTCTAACTAAACCTTGTTCACTTTGTTTGAATAGCTATTACACAGTGATAGTTATGTTATCAGCATTCCAGCAATGGGTTCTGATCAACCACCTGATATTATGCTAAGGGTGTCTAAAAATTATGATGCACTAATAGTTTTCCTTGTATTTCTCCATCCTAACAATGGTAGAATGGATAGAAATGTACCAATTAGGTGTAATTTGTGTAAAAGAGAAGCGTAACTATTATATTATTAACTGGAGCACCAGTTATGCTTTTTGTGGTCTTCAGAACTCTCATCATTACTAGGGAGATTGTGACATTTACTTTTTTTTCTTAGTGTTTCTCATGATGCCTCTCACTTTTTTTAACCAATCACCAAGGCACAAGAACACAAAGATATTTAATCCCAAATGAGATGTTTGTAAGAATAATGGCATAAGTATTTAAGTTCTTTTTCTATTTTAACAATATGAAGGACATAATACCCAAATCTAATTTCATATAGCATTGAGGAAAGTCTTTATAATTTGTATTTCATACATAAATTTTTTTATGTTCTTTTCCTTATATAATAATTATTCAATTTTGTATTGCTTTTGTCTCTTTTTATAAATAGAAAACAACTTTTCCCTAAGTTTTTAAAAATGCTGCATTGATTTTGCATCCTGGATAATACACACAATCATATGCCTTTCTTAATTTTGAATTAAAATTTATATTGCGTTTATACTTTCTCCCTGGGGCATAATAGATTTGGATTTGGATAGTAGATTCTGTAAGAGGAGAATGCAAGCATGGATTGATACTTTCTGAGATGGAATTCACTTCTGATTTGACTTTTTCTATAGAGATTGTTCATACTTGTTCTGTTTGTTTTATTTTGTTTTGGTCTTTGTTGTCTGTACCCTCAATCCTGGAGCGAGTCCTCCATCAGTTCACTCTCACTCACATTTTTTAGTTTTCTTGGTCCAGCCTTGCTCCATTTGTCTGAAGAGGAGAAAATGTAATTTTCTTTCTTAGCTCTCATAACTTTTAATTTAGGCACTTTTCTGAAAACAGACATCAGACTAACAAGAGAAAAAACAGCACACATTTATTTATTTATTTATTTTATTAAGTCTTTCGTACATCTATACCCATCACCTGGCAGAGGCCTGACTTAAAAAGTATTTCAATTGTAGTGGCTCAAGGACCTTGCTTAAGTAGCGTTTTAACAAAGAACAATAAATATTGTCATACTGACAACATAATGAAGAAAAAGGTTTTAGTCTTTTAAAAGACAAGAAAGTGGTGGAAGATAGTAAAATCTATTCCCAGACTCCTTGGTCCCTGCTAGTGCCTTCTCTGGGGCGCTAAGCAAGTGCTATCTCCTGGTAGGAAGCACTTATGTCCCACAGTCAGGCAAAGAGAGACTAAGGCGTAGTGCTTCTCTGTGTTTGCAGTTTCTTTAGTTAAAAATTCTTATATTAGGGGGAGAAATATTTGGTTTCCTTCACAGCTGTCCAATGTCTTTCCCCTGTCCCCTGATAGTTATACTATTCCTGAAGAAAAATAGATAACCATGTTGATAGGAGGGAAAGAATTCTCCTCAAGCTGCCCTGTTGATATGGACGCATAATCCTTTTACTGCTTTCAGCTCTTCTCAGGGCATCCAGATGATTTTATTTGTAGTCTTAATTCTCTCTCTAAAATTATTGCCCATTGTAATCTTCTCCACACCACCCTCTTTTACACATTCCTTAGGCTTTGTCTTTCTGCAGAGTTCCTGTTCATCCTTCACATCATAACTCAAATGCTACCTCCATGTAATGAAGTTTCCTCTACTTTCTTGGGCTAATTTGAGTTTTCTACCCGTCTTTTCTGCTCTTGTTATGAGTTTGTTATGTCATCCACAATTATTTGTTTATATCTTTTTACTACTGTGGCAGATGTTGCTAAAGCCATATCTCATTTTCATTCCTTTTCATAATTGGATCCCCATTTTCTTTGGGGCAACAATGTTCTCTTTTCAAATTTCTTTTTCCCAGCCTCTCTTATAAATGAGATATAGCTCCATCCCCTCCTATGTGTCTAGCACTTTTCAAGTACTTTTACGGATATTAGTTTGTTCAATTCCCAAAATGATTTTCTGAGTGAAATACAGTTGCCATTCCCATTTTACATATGATTAAACCAATCTACAGATTGATTAAGGAAATTGCCCAAGGTCTCACTTAGTAAATGCTAGTTAGAACCAAGGAGACTGATCCTAGAATCTCTTTAACCACTGTGATACATGATGCCTGTCTATAGAGGAAGCCCACATAGTAAGGAACAGTAGCATAGGGAGATAGAAGGAGCTCATTGGTTCTTGAAATTGTCCACCTGGTAAGGAAGATTTGGAATACCTAATCTTAGGCTTCTGACTACATAAGACAAATAACCCCCCATCTACTAAACTGTCAAAGGACTTTTCATGATTTACAGGATAATGTAATCCTGATGGACCCCCATTGGACTGTTTGGACTTCCATAACCAGAAATTGATGTTCTTCACATAGTGTTTGCACTTAAGAATATTAAAAATATCTGATACTGGGTGCTTTCACAGCATCACATACTATGTCAGTTCTTCTACATGTCTTGTTATCTCCCAGTATGGTTTTTGCAAAAGTAGGAAATAGGTTATCTTTTGTTTAAGATTAAGGAAACTGCCATCACATGAAAGTCAACCTCACCCAAAGCAAAGTTTGTTTGTGATGGTCACTCATCTCCCAGTTTGGTATTCTGTGCCCTTGAATTTCAAGGGCTCTTCTCCTTCTGAAGGAAAACCTTCTAAGTTATTCTATCAATTGTTATTTTCCTTACTTTAAAGGAAATGATGATTCTAAGTGGGTTCTCAATACATTTGAATTATAGAAATATACTAATTATTTTTAGCTACATCAGAAGTTACATCTCTAGGAATGTATATATTTTTTAAAAAGTTGTAGTAATGGTAATTCTTCCCTCTAAAAACGGATGAGTGATGTTGACAAGTATGATGTTAACAAGTAGGTATTTCAGAAGGTCAGGAATACATGAAGTAAACAATTAGGTTAGGAATCACAAATTATTTTCTACTGTCTATATGTAAAGCCATGTTTAATCCTAGAGTGTTTGCTTCATTGATAAGTTTTCTAAACCTTGGCATGTTTTGCCATATATTTTATTTGCCTGTTTAAATTAAAAAATAATGTATGCATTTTAGATTTTAATTAAATCCTATAGGTCTATACTCATTTGATATTTCCTAACTAAGCATTTTTATATTTTTGGAGTTTATGTTAATAATTTGTTATATAGTTAACATTTTTAGGTCAGCCCCTATTTTGGATATTAATGGGCATAATATAATAAAAATGTGGTAAATGTCTTTTTTTCTCATTACATCCTGTGTAGGGACTGTGGAAGCATATTCATCTCTGGAATGCGAAGTAAAATGGCAACCAAGTTTTAATGCTCCAGAGAAGGGAGAATTTATTCTTCATGTCCTTGAAGGAAACACATTGACACTAAAATGTGTTGCACATGTAATTATTTCCCTTGAACTTAGTTTTTATTTTGATAACTATAGATTGGTTGGGTATACATATGTATGTATAGTTACCTATATATGTAAAATCTAGAATTAACTCAGAGACCCAAGACTTTTGTATCAATAACACTAGCTTATTGTTAGAGCCAGTATAAATACGTAATATCAACATGGAAGACACTTGAAAAATTATTTTGTTAATAAACACCAAAAACAAGTAGAGAGCATCATATTTTGCCATAGTTTACTGCATTGTTAATATTCTAGTAATAATAATTCAGTATGAAATGGATCACATAATTTATGTAGCAAGGAAATACAGAATATTTGTTCCTTTTTTTATAGAATATTCTTCTTGGAATAGGAATGTAAGTAAAGTGAAATCTGAAATATGTAATTTTAACTTTCTTTCTGTGGTAGAGCCCAGAAGGCCTTAACGTCATTGCTGTCAATCACTAAGAATGCACTCTACTTGTATACCAAATTTCCTACCCAGTGTTCTTAAAAATTTAAAACAAGTCCATGTTATTTTACTAAACCTCACCTCTGTCTGCAGGACTGGATGATACTGTTACTTATTTCAGCTGTCAAGGAGCTGATAGCCTAGAGATTAAAGATTTATTCACTTTACTGAAGGCAAATGGCAGTCAGAACTGAGTAGGGTCTTTCCTCTACTCCCAGTTTAAAATAAGCTGGGTTCTACTCTTCTTCATTATGTATAAATTACTTATTACTTTTAAAATAACTTTTTATTAAAGTAAAATATACATACAGAAAGGTGCACATATTATAAACTGTGGGTCATTCTGTTAAAACTGATTAATAGTTTTGTAATTTGGCCCAGATCAAACAGTTCCCCAAACAGAGTTCTGTAAAAGAAACCCCCTCACCAGTACACACTTCTACTCACTACCTATCCCTTCTAGGGTCATCTCTAGCTCTGCAAAAGAAACCCCCTCATCAGTACACACTTCTAGTCACTACCTATCCATTCTAGGGTCATTACTATCTTTACTTTTATACAAAGTACACTCTAAATATTCTATTCTATTTTCCTTTCTTTTAGGCATTCCACAAAATCTGATAACAGTCAGTTTATGTTCTTAAAGTCACCTTGAAGGTGAAAAAATTGAGTTATATCATAGGGTAGAAAAATATATTTTTTATACCTGCTGTTTTCACTTTACTGTCTTTCCCCATAAGGACTATTGACTTTACTTCTTTGTTTGTAGTAAGGAGTTTGTTCAGCTGTAAAGAGCCCATGGTAGATTGATACATCAAAAATTACATATCCTAGTTAACATATATTTATATATACTTAGCGGAGCTGGTGAGTGTTATTTTATAACTGAATGACTTAGAATACTTAATTTCCCTAAATTTTGGTTTCTTCAGCTGTAAAATCTCATGGTACCATCAATCCATTCATTTAATAGTTATTCTTGAATCCATACTTTGTACTAGGCCTCATGCAGGCCCTTTGTATTTAAAGGTGAATAATGTAGACATAGTATAGTTTAACTCTGGGTACTTTCTAGACTAGTAGACTGTAATGGAAATGTGACTAAAGAATTAAGCATATATCTGGTTCATATGGGACACTCAATAATATTATTATCACCATTATTATCATCATTTATCACTGCCATAAGATGTTTTTAATCTAAAAATATCTAGTTTTTTTATCAAAAATATCTAAATACTTAAATTCTAACTATATAAATATTTAATTATTATTACTACAGCCAAAATCTCTAAATAAAATATCTCCTGTGATATTATTACTTCATTCTAACTGGATTATCACAGATTTAATTTAACTTTTGGAAAATAATATAGTACCTTGAGTACTTTTTCATGAATACTAAATTATAAAAACCTGATGTGGGATTGAATAAAGAATATAGTATCATTATAATTTTTTCATTTTCTTTCAGTAATCATCTTTGATTATTATATATTTACAACTAAAATGCTTCATTTTGTGAGCAAAACAATGTAAATATTTTATTTTCTATTATTTCAATTGTATTTTTTCCTTTTCTTCTCTCATTGTTAGCTTGGTCACACCAAGGTGACATTTTTGGAACCCAGGATACTCTTCTCTAACTCTCCTCAAGGTTTAACAACATGGAGGAAGGCTGTTCTACACAATGTAGGACAAAACCATGCTTATTTCCAGGTAACTTAGAATGTTCGCAACTTCTTAATTGGATCAGATCACATTATAATTTGAATCAATTTTTTGTGCCATGAATACCATGAAGTTAATATAAATTGACTTACACTAATTTTTAGATATTTAATATGAGATTTACCTAATATGGAAAGTTTAATTTCCCATAAGAACTCTTTCTATCATTTCCTTTCCTTATTTAGCCTTTCTCTTTCTTCTCCTCTTCCCCTTCTTTTGTCATCCTGTTATTTGGTTTCATTGAAAAAAAATAGATGTTTAAAAAATTTTAAATATACATTAATAATGTTACCTTCAGTATTTAGTTTCACGCTTTCCATTTTCTCTTCATTTTCACTGTGTAGTCAGGACTTTTAGAGTAGCACCGGGGACCTAGATCAAGGCCATTCTGGAAAAGTCTATTTAAAGTTATTTCTCTTGATTTAGATGGAGGAAGGGGCAAGGTGATGATAGTTTTTTCTGAAAATATAGTAAGACACTTGCCCCTGCCCCTAGTAGTGATGACAGAAGTTAGTGTTTGAGATCTTGCACTCAAGCTTTACATGTCTCTTCTGCCCAAATCAACTCTCTGGCTAACATACACAAGAGGACATCCTTTACCACTCTTCTGTGTCAGAATTAGTCCTTACATAAATAGTCTATTTGTTCTCTCATTCCCAGAATTTTCTTGACTATTTTCTCTTTAAATCATAATGGTTTAAGGAATGATAAATAGGCCTGATTTAGCCTATGGGAAAAAAAATACCATAAATCCTTAGTAAGTTATAACTTTTTTGAAGATCAGAATCGTATTTTAGACATAACCTTTCTATCAGGAAAATAATAAAGAAGAGATTATTATCACCCTTCTTCCTCACTAACTTTGCTTTGAGTTTTTAGAATGAGGGAAGGACAGACTGTCGAACTACTATCTAAAATGTTATCTTCTTTAACAGATACCTTTTAAATTTTGCAATCTGGAAAGTACTCCAGACAATAAACTTCATCATCCTATTTGAGTGGAAAAGTGTCACTACTGAATATTCCATTTGCTAGGTTAGGGTTGCTGTTTCTTGTAGTTCAAACTATTTTTGCATCTAGTATCTTCAAATACTATTAGAAAATCATGTCGTGTCTTGTGTCTGAAGATTCACTTTCTAGGTAGTAGAGAAACCATCACTTTTAAAGATAATGTAAGATTTCTGCAAATTTTCAATTACAGGTCTGTGACCAGAATCTTTTGCCTAATATTAGTATTACACCATCACAAGGAATAATTCCTTTCGGGGGGATAACTGTTCTCAATATCTCCTGCACACCTATGGTACCAGAAAAATTTGATACAAGAGCAAAGGTATGTCTATACCTATGAGTTTTTGCCTCTTATTTAAGTCTCTGTGAGTTAGTTTGTTTGTTTAAACTATTAACACTTAGAATAGTAGATACAGTTCTATAAAATGTAGTACACGTATTTATTCTTAGAAAATGTGTTTTAATTTTTCTTCTATTATAAATGGAGTTTAAAGTTACACTGGAGAGCAATTTTCAAAATTTTTATTATTTTTCTAGAAATTGACTTCATTTAAAAGAAGTGTAGTTTTTGGAGATCTTAGAAAAATAAGGAAACATCTATATCATCTAATGAAAAATTTAGAGCAGAACTTGAAGGGAATTTGCAAGAAATATTTTTGGTGAAAGTTGGTAATGGAAAATTCTACTAAGTTAAAATGGATATCTTCCATCAATATGAGGCACTTTCACATGAAATTGCAGTGATATTTGCCATGATATCAAATATCCTTGCATTAATATTTGAGTTTTGACAAACCATAACTAGTTAGTGAGAAAACGATAGCTTTTCTTGGTTTGTTTTGAGACAGAATCTCACTCTATTGCCCGGGCTAGTGTGCCATGGCATCGGTCTGATTTACAGACATGAGCCACCACGTGCACCCAGAATGTTTTTTTTTTTTCATGGCATTAGTGAGGTAGCTTAGGAAAAAATAATCAATTTTGTAGCAGTAATTCTAAATAGTTTTAAAAGCTATATAAATTGTATGAAGATTCTATATGATGTTAATATCTATATTTTATAGCACTCATAGAATGTTTTACTTTTTTATGCTTTAGGAATTATGTAAATGAAAAATTATCACCTTGATGTTAGGTGCTTCTCTTAAATGCTCATTAAATAGAATAAATAAAATATGTAAGATCAATCTGCATAAAGTTTTAATTACAAATCTCAAAGAATGGAAGGATTTTCATCATCAATCTGATGATCAATTATTTACTCACATCAAAAAATAATATATATACTGTAATCAGATCAAAATGAATAGTTATATTCCCCCATGTTATCCCTATGTTTATTATAACAATGATTAAATAATAATCATAATGACATGATGAACACTGATTTGCCTGATCCTCCAGTAACTTAAGAATGATATATTTATAAATAAATATTCACTGAAAGATGTTTATAAATTATATATTGTGATGTATGATCTGTGACTTGAACAGAATATTTATTTTTATTTATTTTTTGAGAGAAAGATTTTAACACAATATTCTAGGAAATATAAAAATTATGGCCACCAAAAATATAGATTTTACTAGTTTTCACTGTATTTGAGAGGATTATGGCTTTTTAAAAAAATTACCTCTTAAACATGTACTACAATGAGATTCATTGATTTATTCATTCAGCATTCATATTATGCACAAATCTCCATTACACATGCTAATGATGCAAAGATGAACATTATAATTGGGGTCCTTGAAGTCAAAGAGTTTACAATCTGGTTGAAAATACAAACTCAAAAGTATCCAATGTACACAGCCCTTTTATGAAACTAATCTATAGCTCTTAAGCAAAAGATACAACTTAATTCTAGCCCAAAAATATGGGGAGGGGGTGGAGAAGGGGAGGGGAGAAGGGTGGATGGGTGATGGGAGGGTGATGGGAAATATCACCTATATATCTGTCTAACAAGGGTACAAGTGAACTTTTCTAGAACTAGAATGTGAATGTGTTGATACAATGATTAACCAAATGATATGAAAGTTGTGTTAACCAGCTTGATGAAGATGTTTCAAATTGTATATGAAACAGCACAATGTACCCCATGTTGGTATCAATGTACACAGAAATCAATTAATAAAAAAAAAAAAGATCTCCCCTTTCTCAATTATGGTAGACTATGGAAGGATGAATGTAAAATCTGTAATGTTTTCTCTATAGAAGAAAATTACTGGAGGGCATAGACTGTCCATGTTTATTTTTTATTAGTATTACCTAACATATTCAGTTAAATTTCATGAGAATAACCTCTAATAAGAGCTATAGATTGTACTATAATTCACTTAGGTGGATGGAAAATCATTCTCTTTTTTATATATAACTAAGAAAATTTCTTATTTGAACATTGAAAACATTGATAAACTTTATACAGTAATAAGCCACCTACCTATAAACAGCATGTGTTTAAGAAAGCAGTTTTGATTGGGCTTATGGCACCTAAACATTTATTTTGAAATCAAAACTTTTTTCCAGAATGTTAATTTTACTACTATCCAAAGGAAATACTTCAATGAAACAAAAGGATTAGAATACATTGAACAGTTATGCTTAGCAGAATTCAGCCCTGTCCTAATGGAAGTTCAGTCCAAGTAAGTTATAACTTAAGAAATGTAATAAACCTCTTGTGTGACTTTCATAAGGGCAGGGATTTTTGTCTCTTTTGTTCTCAGCTGTATCCCTACCACCTACGAAAGTGCCTTGCTCATACAAAGGATGCTGTGGACTGTGTTTCTTGAGATGAAATGATGGACCATAACACAGTCTGTCTCAAAATTTTTGTAGTGACCCACATAGTGCACACTTAGTAATTACTGAAATAGTAAAATAATTAAAATTAATACATAAATTGTATGTTGCTAATGTAATTTATATAGAATTCCTCCAATCTGTCATAACCGACTGCGCCTTACTTTGCTGCTCCCTTTACTTTGGTGTGCAAAGATCAAGCAGTTACAGTGAACCCCCAAATGTAAAGGCACGTAGGTGAAGCACAGGTAAAGCTATGCTTCTGTTACTTCACACTTTTTCTCCTGAAAGACTCATTATGAGACAGGGAATGCCATTTCTGGAACGGGTGTTTTTTAGAACATAATAAATAGATGTTTCTTTGAGCCAGATTATGTCACCTATTTACTCAGTTAATCATAATAGTTATTCTCACCAAGATCCACCAAGATCATAACATGCTTCCTTTTCTTTGTTTTTTTTTTTTTATTAAATCATACCTATGTACATTAATGCAATCATGGGGTACAATGTGCTGGGTTTATATACAATTTGAAATGTTTTCGTCAAACTGGTTAACATAGCCCTCATAGTATTTTCTTAGTTATTGTGTTAAGATATTTATATTCTACACCTAGTAAATTTCACATGTACCCTTGTAAGATGCACCATAGGTGTGGTCCCACCAATTACTCTCCCTCCACCCATCCTACCGCCTCCCCTCCCTCTCACCTTTCCCCTTCTTTTTGAGCTGTAATTGGGTTATAGCTTTTGTAAGAAAGCTATAAATTGGTTTCATAGTAAGACTGAGTACATTAAATACTTTTTCTTCCATTCTTGAGATACTTTGCTAAGAAGAATACGTTCCAGCTCCATCCATGTAAACATGTAAGGGGTAAAGTCTCCATCTTTCTTTAAGGCTGCATGATATTCCATGGTATAGATATACCACAATTTATTGATCCATTCATGGGTTGATGGGTACTTGGACTTCTTCCATGACTTAGCATTATAAATTGGCTGCAATAAACATTCTGGTACATATATCTTTGTTATAATGTGATTTTTGGTCTTTTGGATATAT
This sequence comes from Galagoides demidoff, assembly GCA_963574575.1. Classification (NCBI taxonomy): domain Eukaryota; kingdom Metazoa; phylum Chordata; class Mammalia; order Primates; family Galagidae; genus Galagoides; species Galagoides demidoff. The sequence goes on along the minus strand of CAUYQV010012878.1, from coordinate 24,673 downwards.
ACCTAGTAGAGGAATTGTAGGATCAAATGGCAGGTCTACTTTTAGATCTCTACGTGTTCTCCAAACATCCTTGTATTAGTTTGCATTCTCACAAGCAATGTAGAAGTGTTCCCTTTTTTCCACATCCACGCCAACGACTCTGGTTTTGGGATTTTGTGATGTGGGCTAATCTTACTGGAGTTAGATGATATCTCAAAGTACTTTTGATTTGCATTTCTCTGATGATTAAGGATGATGAGCATTTTTTCATGTGTCTATAGGCCACGTGCCTGTCTTCAGAGAAGTTTCTCTTCAAGTCCCTTGCCCACCCTGAGATGGGATCACTTGTTCTCTTTTTGCTAATATGTTTGAGTTCTCTGTGGATTCCGGTTATTAAACCTTTGTCGGAGACATAACCTTCATGTCTTGATTCTACCTTTAAAGTCTCTGACTCTTCAAATATTATTTCAATATTTAGAATGGTACATAAAAATTTGACACAAATCACCCTTGAATGTTTTTTTCTAACATGGGATTTGGAGTCTAAGATCCATAAGTATTAGATTGTAAAAAAAAAGTATTTATATTAATTTTTATGATTTAGAGGTGATTTAACTAGTTTCAAAGTAAGGAACACTTGGTGGACTTTTTCCCTTTGAGTTTAATGCTATGTAAATGTTTACATATCCTTACATTAAGGTGAAATAAATATTTCCTGTTATAGTAGTAATTTTTTTTTGTTCTAATGACTTGCACTGATGTGTCATTGGTCACTTTACAGGTATTACTGCCTTGCAGCTGTTGCGGCTTTGTTAAAATATGTCGAATTTATCCAAAATTCAGTTTATGCACCAAAATCACTGAAGATTTGTTTCCAGGGTAGTGAACAGACAGCCATGATAGATTCATCATCAGCCCAAAACCTTGAATTGTTAATTAATAATCAAGACTGTAGGTAAGAGCATCTAAATTTTACTTACAAAATGTATTGGTATATTTTATTTCATATTTTTCTATAAATACTTTAAAGTTCTTTAAATTGCTTGAGAATATATGTAGTATATTTTTCCAAATTGTTTGAGAATATATATATATACATATATATATATATATATATATATTTTTTTTTTTTAAGAGATAGAGGGTCTTGTTATGTTGCCCAGACTGGTCTTGAACTCCTGGGCTCAGGTGAGCCTCTGGCCTCTGCCTCCAGAGTAGGTGGAACTGTGGGCACGCACCACAAAACCTGGCTAATGATGGAGAAATATAATGTTAAATAAACACTTTTTTTTTTTGAGACAGAGTCTTGCTTTATTCCCTGGGCTACAGTGCAGTGGTGCAGTCATAGCTCATAGAACTCTTGAACTGCTGGTCTCAAGCAATCCTCCCACTTCAGCCTCCCAAGTAGCTGGATATACAGACATGTGCCACAACACCCAGCTAATTTTTATATTTTTTGTAGAGACAGGGTCTCGCTATGTTGCCCAGGCTTGTTTAAAACTCCTAGCCTCAAGCATTCCTCCCACCTTGGCCTCCTAAAGGAGGATTATAGCATGAGCTGCTACACTTGGCCTGAATAAACATAGTTTTGGTTTTATTACCATTTACCATTTATTACCAATACCATTATTGTGGTATTGCAGAGCTTCACCATCCTTGATCATCTTTCCGGTTCTGGAGCCAGACTTTCTGGGATTAAATCGCTTCTTTGATACTTACATGGACAGGTTACTTAGTTTCTTTGTGCATCAGTTTCTTCCTTTGTAAAATGCTTCAATAATATTAATAACATCTATCTCCCATCATGGTTGTTTAGAATTAAACAAGTTGATACATGTAAAGTCTCAGAACAATTCCTGGTCTGTACTAAGAGTTTAGTACATATGACTTATCCTCATTATCATCATTGTTGTGATTCCCCTTCCATCATCTTTCCATTACTGCCTGCCTCTTTCTCAGTCAGGTCTCAAATCAGCCGTCAAACACACAGAGAGGTGTTTATCAACCTGCCTGACTAAAGCAACCCACCACCTGCTCTCTATACATTGTAATTTATGTGATTACATGTTTATTGTCTGCCTCTCCCTACTCTTTTTATCTTGTCCTCAGTCATGACTAGTAAAACTGATAAAAAATTATTATGCACTAGACTATAACGTCCATGAAGGTAGGAATCATGTCTGTTTTCTATGCCCAGTGCTTAATACAGAGTTTTGAATACCACATAGGCTCAATAAATATGTATTGAATGTTAAAATGAACTAGCTTTTTTGCATGTATTGTAATTGTCTAACAAATAGTTCAATGAAATGAATTTTTTTTTTTTTTTGAGATAGAGTTTCACTACATTGCCCCAGGTAGAGTGCTGTGGCGTCACAGCTCACAGCAACCTCCAACTCTGGGGCTTAAGCGATTCTCTTGCCTCAGCCTCCCAAGCAGCTGGGACTATAGGCACCTGCCAGAACGCCTGGCTATTTTGTTGCAGTTATCATTGTTGTTTAACAGGCCCGGGGTTGGTTGGAACCCACCAGCCTCGGTGCATGTGGCCTGCACCGTAACCACTGTACTATGGGTGCTGAGCCAATGAAATGAATTTATAATGGCTGATTTCTTTATAGTAACTGCTTAGAAATTACAAAATTCTCTTTTACTTGTCATTCTTCTCTAACTTCTTAAATTAGTATAAGATGATTATATTAAATACTCATATTTATCAATATAAAAGTTTTACCCCTTTAGAATATATTATTGATATCTTGCTATTATTGATGGAACATCATAGACTAGAAAAATTTGTATCAGTTTAAGTGTTGTAACTGACCTGTGGAAAAAGATGTTAACTGAGTGCAAGGGGACGCTGTCCATCCTTGTTAGTCAAAGTGGTTCAGTGACTGACAGCATATGGAATTTGTCCAAAATACGGATTCTCATGTCTCATCGCAGACCTGCTAAATTAGAATCCCTTGTAATATTTATACAAATTTGAGAATCATTGTTGTAGATTATAGGATTATTTAATTACAAAGATAAAATGCAATTTCTTGGATTCTCCTTTGTATGCTTAATTTCCTAACTTGTGTTTTGTTTGCGCAGGAATAATCACACTCTCTTTGGTGTTCTAAATTATACTAAGACTCCTGGAGGGAGCAGAAGACTTCGTTCTAATATATTAGAGCCTCTAATTGATATTGAGACCATTAACATGAGGTTAGACTGTGTTCAAGAACTACTTCAAGATGAGGAACTTTTTTTTGGACTTCAGTCAGGTAAATGAACATCATCTAATTTTATAAATACAAAATTATTTTTAAAATATAATTGTTTTTGTTACTGTTTTCATGTTTCTGAAAGGCAGATGGTGAGGACGCTAATTCTGTATTTTTGTATGGAAGCTATTTTCCTGAAATTTGCTCCTTAATTGTGTAGTAAATCATTTCAGAGGCATTTTGGTTTTCTGGATGCTGTTCCTTTCTATTTCTCTTATGGGTTTTTTAAAAATAGATACCTTATAATTCATCTTTTTCATGGTGATGTTCAAAGAAAGGAAGTTTTGCCCAGACTAGGTATTTACCAACAAATGGAGTACACTAGTTTCCCAGGGCTGTTGTAAAAAAGTGCCACATACTCCGTGGTTTAAAACAACAGAACATTTTTGTCTCAGTTTTGGAAGCTGGAAGCTGAAATTCAGGTGTCTGTAGGCCGTGAACACTTGAAACCTACAGGGAAAATCCTCTTTGCCCCTTCCTAGCTTCTGCTGTGGCTGTCAGCCCACGGCACACCTCAGCTTGCAGGCCTGTCACTCTGGTCTCTGCCTCTGTTGTCCTTTGGTGTTCTCCCCGTGTGTCTTCTTATTGTGTTCTTGTAAGGACATCAGATGTATTGGATTAAGACCCAATAACTTCATCTTAACTTGACTACATCTGAAGCATCCCAGTTTCCAAATAATAAGATCACATTCCCTGGTACCTGGAGTTACGACACAATTCAGTTCATAACATGGGATAAGAAAGTTGCCTTTAGAACCTGGCTACTTGTTCACTGGCTTGGTGGTGCAATTTGTTAAGTCTGTAAGTGGAAGGATAGTTTGTGTGTATTGCTGTGGTCTAATTATTGGTGGCTAACGGCTTGGTCTGTCTTACACACCTCCCCTCCTCTGACTATCCCACCTTGGATTCTAGTAGTCTAAACTGAAGTGGGTCACAAACATCTTTAAGTCACTTCCAGCCTGAGCAGGTTTCCTCGGTCCAATTACAAACACCTTTTAATTAGTGTAATTCCTTAAACATTCTGGTATTACATTGATAGTGACTCTCAATTTCCAATGTTGTGGGATATGTGTATACACACACACACACATATACACACATATATACATATAAATGTAATTTTTTCTATTTATTCCTGTGTATTTATGAAGGCATTGGGAAAGGTAGAAAGAGGTCATTTTATCTGGTTACCCTTTTATTGTTGTTCACAGCAACACCTTGCTGGCCAACCTATGCCTGGCTGGCATTTAGTGTCCTATAAAAGTGCCAGGAATATGAAAAGTCATTTAATCATGTAATGTTACAGGTCAAGCTCCAACTACTGCCATCTTTGTAAACTTGATTTTTCCCTCCTTTTGTTTATCCTGGAACTGCATTCCCGCTCCTGTGTGTAGCTGATTCCTCCGCCTGTGCTCTGGACCCCATCCTCATACATCTTGCCTACTGTATCTTCATTAGCTTTCTCTCCATGGGCTCCTTCCATGAAGATTTGAACTTCCTGTTGTCTGTTCTCTCTTTGTAAAAACCTCTTGGATTTTCATCTTTTCCATCTTTTCATCTTTCCAATGTATGAATGCTTGTCTCAGGGTCTGCTCTGGAAAATCCAGCCTCACACAGTCATTAACTGATGGGTTAAATTTAATGGACATGTGTTAGTTCTTCTCGATCCAAGAGGTTTTTCACCTTATCTCTCTTCTCCTATCCCTGACCTTGTTGAAGAACAGATTTTCTGCCCTCTCCAATGTCTCTTTATCACTACATCTCAGGCTGCTGCAGTCTGGTTTCTGTGCCCACCGTGCACTGAGGCTGCTTTTGTCAAGGTCACTGAGGCCATGCCAGGCACAGTGGCAAATGCCGCAGTCCCAGCTGCTCAGAGGGCTGGGGTCATGTTAGCCAAGGCGCTCATGTCCATCCTGGGCAACATAGCTAGAACTTGTTCTCTAAAGATGGTTTTGTTTTTGATGATTTTTTTAAAAGGTCACTGTAATAGATATTGTTAAGTTCTCTGTCCAGGTCCTCTTGGATCCCTTTCACTTTTCTGTTGCCCCTTTCCCTGCTCTGTGTGCTTGACATCTAACAGACCACACCAGATTCTTTCTGGAGATCTGCCTTGTGGCTGTTAGACCCCTCCCCCCCTTTTTTTTTTGTATTTTGGCTGGTGCTGGGTTTGAATCCGCCACCACCAGCATATGGGGCCCCTATTCTTTGAGTCACAGGCGCTACCCAGAGCCCTTTGCTTTTTTATTTTTTTTTGCCATTTTTGGCCGGGGCTGGATTTGAACCGCCACCTCTAGCATATGGGACCGGCACCTATCCTTTTGAGCCACAGGTGCCACCCCAACTGATAGCTGGCTTCCCTTTTTTTTTTTAGAGACAGAGTTTTACTTTATTGCCAGCAGTAAAGTGCTATGGCATCACAGCTCACAGCAACCTCCAACTCCTGGGCTTAGGCAATTCTCTTGCCTTAGCCTCCCGAGCAGCTAGGACTACAGGTGACCACCACAATGCCTGACTATTTTCTTGTTGCAGTTTGGCCAGGGCCAGGTTTGAACCTGCCACCCTCGGTATATGGGGCCAGTGCCCTACTCACTGAGCCACAGGCGCCACCCCCAGAGCCCTTTGCTTTTAAGCATAGAGTACCAAGAAGTGCTTGATGGCCCTTAAATGACTCAGTGTTGTGGGTGTGAAAGCCCACCTCTTCAATACTGATTTAGTGAAAACCTGAACATAACTTAACCTTCAGAATTCCTTTGCAGCAGGATCAGCTAAAATTACCTTTCACAGGACTTTGCCTGAAATTATATGGTAGATTGGCTTGGATTCCCTTCCCTGTTCTTCTCTGGCCACTCTGGTGGTTTCTTCTGGAAGCACATTCATAATAAGTCACATGCGTATGAATCCTCATCTCAGGGTCTGTTCTGGAAAACCAGCCTAACACAGTCATTAACTGATGTGTTGTTAAATTTAATGGACATGTGTTAGTTCTTTTCCAATTTGAGCTAAAATATATTTGACACTGCTAAATGTCTCTCCTTATTGAATCACTACTTTTCTTTGCTTCTGTAATCACATGATCTTTGATTTTTTTCTTCCTATTTCCTTGTGGTTTCCTTCTGAGTCTTCTTTTTTTTTTCAACTGAATCTATCACAGCCTTCTGAGTCTTCTTTATAGGCTTCTTCTCATTTGCTTGTCAAATGCTATGGTTCTTCAAAGGTATGTTATCCTGCATATTTTTATTATGTGACTTAACCACTTTCCTGATTTTGCAATTATTATTCATATATTCATGACTTCCAAATTTGCAGCTCTTGCCAGGTATCTTTCCAGACTTTCAGATCCAAATATCTTTTTTTTTTTTTTTTTTTTGAGATGACTCTCACTCTCTCACCCTGGGTAAAGTGCCATGCTGTCATTATAGCTTACAGCAACCTCAAATTGTTGGACTTGAACAATCTTCTGACCTTGTCGTGCACTTATCTTGCTATACTGCAAATTCATGTTTGTTGGCTGACTCCCATGTAAGGTTAGGACATAACAGATATTCGTATTTGTTAAACCATTGATTCATTTACTGAACATGTTGAAGTTCGTATTCTGTTCTTCCCAAGATAGTACTGTTTTGTATGATGAGATTTTGATGAAGAACTTGGATTTTCCTTGAAATTTTGATTTTAGATATATTTTTAGTTTTTAAATTCCTTAGAATGAAGTTTTAAGTGGGCATCTACAAATGTTAAACATTTCTGTGTTTTATATATCTGGATAGTTTATAACTTATCTGAATATGCAAGTAAGTAGAGGAGTAGGACATAAAGCAGAGTGGGTAATTTTTATAATTTTATTAAAATATGAGACTCTAAACCTTAGGGATAAAAATCCCCAGTACCTACTTTATGTGTATTATGGGCTTTCTATAGGTGTTAGGTGTAAAAAGATGAGGACTATTAAACTGTAAGTTTCTGTCCTCAAGGATCTTACATCTATGTTAGGGAAACAGAACTCTGAATAAATAATTATGATACAGTGTGATAACTGCAATAATAATTATTTTATGGGAACACGTAGGAGGAAGCTGAGATAAAAATAGAATCAAGGTGACATTCACAGGGATACTATTTCCGTTTTGTTTTAAGGGAATGGGGAGGATTTTGGCAATAGGACAATCCTAGCAGTGGTATTGAAGACACAGAGAACATGCTTGCACATTTGATGCAGGGGTGTCCCAATGAAGGGAGGAAAACCCCCTGAATTCATCAAGTGGGTTCTGGCTTACTGCAGAAAGAATTCAACTAGTGACATAAAGTTTATCAAACCAACTAGAGCCAACTAGTGACATGAAGTTTATCAAGCAGAGACAGTAACAGATCGGACCCCACAGGCAGAGTAGAAATGCTCTCCTGTGCAGATGGGGGGGCCCTTTGAGGGGTCAAAGGTAACATTTTTAGATATTCAAAAACTTCATTGTCCAGGCCATGTAGGATAATCAAAAACTGCTGTCACAGAAAGGTGAGCACAGTTTGTAAAGCATCTGGTTTAGTAATTCATCTACCTTTGGGTGGTCACAGGCTGATAACTTGCTGGCAACTTCCTTTTTCAGAGTAGTCAGGGTTAGAATGACCTCACTCAAGCTCTCTCATCCTTCCTTTTCTCCTTATGCCTGTATTATGTTGATGTTCATAGGAGTAACAAAGATGTTTTTGGCTGTAATGGCCAGGATAAAGATCTGGTATGCATGTCATTGGCTGTGATTTTGAACAGTCTTTATTTTCTAGAACACGTTTTTCTGGGAGGTTTGTAAAGGTAGGCTTAGCATAAGGCTCTGTGATTGTACTTATACTAATATAAAGAGCATGTTGTATTTAAAACTTGGCCAGTAGTTATTTACAACTTAAAGCCTTGGGGAATGACAGGAAATGAGGATGGAGAAAAGATCATGAAAGGAAAGGCCCTTATATAATACTAAGGAGACTGAATTTTTTTCCTTCTGATAGTTGTGGATTGAATGATTCAGAGCTAAGAGTAATATGATCAAATTATTACTTTGGAAACACTATTCTGATTGCAATGATAGATTTGGGAAAAGGAAGAGACTGGAAAAATAAAAAGGAATAAAATTGAGGGCTTACAAGAGTCTAACTAAGGTGGTACCTGTGGCTCAGTGAGTAGGGCGCTGGCCCCATATACTGAGGGTGGCAGGTTCAAACCCGCCCCGGTCAAACTGCAACATAAAGATAGCTGGGCATTGTGGCGGAAACCTGTAGTCCCAGCTACTTGGGAGGCTGAGGCAACCTAAGCCTAAGAGCTAGAGGTTGCTGTGAGCTGTGATGCTACAGCACTCTACTGAGGGCGACAAAGTGAGACTCTGTCTCTAAAAAGAAAAAAAGTCTAACTTGTAAAATCATATGTAAAATGTCATGGTTGTATTATGTTCATATTAAACATAATGAAGATTATAGTAGCAGTTACAGTGCCAAGGGGTGCTGGGCCAGAATTTTGGGAGCAGAGTCTTGAGATGATGCAGGGCAGTGAATGTGAGTTCCAGGGGCCCCTCTCTGGAAACTTTGCCCTCCAGCTTTTCCTTTACCTCAGAGGTCTCTGAAATGCCTATGTTCATTATCATATTGTCTTGATGAGTAGAACCTGGCTTCTTTCTGGTTATATCAATCTCTTCACCAAACAGTCAGTAGGCCTCAGTACTCTTTCCCAAACATGCCTTTTTATTCTTTACATGGCCAGGCTAAGAGTTTTTCAAATCTTTTCATTCTTCTTCCCTTTTAATTATAAGTTTCATCTTTAAATTATGTCTCTCTTCTCTCATTGTCCCAAGTGTCCAGGAGAAGCCGGGCAGCACCTAGTGTGCTTTGCTGCTCAATATTCTTCCAGCAGATGACCTAGTTCATTGTCCTTAAGTTCTGTCTTCCACAAATTCCTGAGATTTGGACATAATTCTGCCACATTCTTTGCACCTATAAAACAAGGAGAGCCTTTACTGAGGTTCCCAGTCTTTTGTTTCTCAGTTCTGTATGAGACCTCATCAGACTAGCCTTGCCTTTCATATTTCATCATGGTCATGTAAGTCCTAGACTTTCTCAATGTTTCTTCCCTTTTTTTGAGCTTTCACTGGAATTGTCCTAAAGATTGTGCTTATAGCAATCTAGACTTTTTCTAGTCTGCTCCTGCAAATTCTTCTAGTTTCCACCCATTATGCAGTTCCAGAGCCATTCCACAATTTCAGGTATTGTGATAGGAGAGCAACAGCCCCAGTCTCAGTACCAATTGTCTGTCTGTGTTTTGTACTGCTGTAACAGAATATCTGAGACTGGAAAACTTATAAAAAAAAAAAGTTTATTATAATTCTGGAGGCCGAGAAGTCCCACGCTGAGGGTCTTGTGCCTGGTGAGGGGGTTCTTGCTGGATCATAACACTAAGTAGGGGCAAGAGAGTGTGTATGCAGATGAGAGAGGAAAGGAGCCAAATTCACCCGTCAGTCAAGAACCCACTCCTGTGATAACAGCACTAATTCACTCGTGAGGGCAGAGCCTTCATGACCTGATTATCTCTTAAAGGTCCCAGCTCTCAACATTGTTGCGGCAAGGATTAAATTTCTAAGACATGAACTTTGGGGAATACATTTAAACCATAGCACACTTACTACCTCGCTTAATTCTCAAAACAAACCTGATGTTATGCTGGTATATGTTATCAGTATTTAAAAGATGAGAACAGGTAGACTTTAGAGAAGTTAGGTGATTTAGAAAGGTTAGTTGGTTAGTGGTTGAACTATTGTTTTAAACTGAGAATGTTTTAAGTATCTTGGTGAAAAGTAGAGATGGAAAAGATGAGAATAAAAGTAAGACAGACAACATCCAAAAGCCAGAAGAGTAGAGTTTCAAGAAGGAAGATGTTTCCTTCTATTTAGTACTGATATATCAGAGAATCTGAGGCTGGGTGATTTATAATGAAAAGAGGATTATCTGGCTCATAACTCAGGTAGCTGGAAAGTCCAAGAGCATGGTCTAGTATCTGCTTGGCTTCTGGTGAGGGCTTTCACGTTGTGTCATAACCTGGTGGAAAGTCAAAGGGGAGTGGACATATGTGAAGGGACAAAATGAAGGGCATCCTTGCTTTCTAACAGCCGATTCTAGTCCATTCCCTTAAGAACTGTTCCCATTTTGTGAATGTGAGAGCTCACTCACCACACCAAGAACGGTGCCAAGCTGTCCTGGAGAGCGGAGCCCCCGTGAACCAGACATCTCCCGTTAGGCCCTACTCTTAAAGGTTCCACTTCCCAACATTATTGCACTAGGAATTATGGTTCCAACATGGGTTTTGGTAGAGGTGCTCAAGCCATAGCAGAAAGGATGGTCAGCAGTGCCAAATTTGGGGGAGAGATTGTGAATAGTCGAAATTAAGAAAAGAATATAAAATTTATTATTTCGTTCCTTTTACATGTAAGATAGATAAAGAAGATAATTAAAACAAGTAATATTTTCAGGCAGACTGCTTTATTTCACTGTTTGAAGATAATGTTTTACATAGTCTGCATTTTCAACTGTATCATAAAGTTTAAATACTCATTTTTTTTGTTTCAGTTATATCCAGGTTTCTTGATACAGAACAGCTTCTTTCTGTTTTAGTCCAAATTCCAAAGCAAGACACGGTATGTTTAAGAATTCATTATGTGTTATCTTATTATACATTATGTTATAGAACTTCTAACAGTTGGAAAATATCAAAATAGGTCAAGTAAGTACTTCATTATTGATATCTAGAGTAGTTTTATGTCTTTTTGGAGGAAACTTTTTTCCTAATGTATAAGCCTATGAATTATAGTAAAATAAAAAGTTTGAGATAGTCAAGATACTTTTACTAATCAAATATTTACTGAAGGCCGTATATATAATTTTCAGAAAACTTGTGTTATAATAATTTTTGCCTAATAAATAAGTAAAAATTACATTGGAGCTAAAGAGTATAGATTGTTCTTAAAAGTGATCATTATGTAAAGTTTGATTATTCTTCAAATATTCTTAACCTTTAATTATGAAACAACATCTCCTCTGGATATTTTTAAGATTTAAGTAGTGCTTATAGATACATCCAATAAGGAGAGTAATAGATGGTTTTAATTCTTCCCTTTTTTTAGTTTTTATTATTTTAATTTTTTTATTAAATCATAGCTGTGTACATTAATGCAATCATGGCATACAATGTGCTGGTTTTATATGCAATTTGAAATGTTATCATCAAATTGGTTAACATAGCCTCGTGGCATTTTCTTAATTATTGTGTTAAGACATTTATATTCTACACCTAGTAAATTTCACATGTACCCTTGTAAGATGCACCATGGGTGTGGTCCCACCAATTACTCTCTAAGCAACAGTAAGACCCTATCTCAACCAAAAATTAAAAATTAAAAAAAAAAAACAACAAACTAGCCAGGTGTGGTGGTGCATGTCTGTAGTCCTAGATACTTGGGAGGCTGAGGTAAGAGGATCACTTGAGCCCTAGAGTCTGAGGTTGACATGAACTATGATGATGCCTTGGTATTCTACCCAGGGCGACAGAGTGAGACTCTGTTTCAAAAATAAATAAATAAATAAATAAATAAATAAAATCTTATCATTTAATGTATTTCGTTAAGAATATTTGTTTTTTTCCATTATAAATGTCTAAAATGCTTCTTCCAAAATTTGAAAATGTTGATACATATTAAACATATTTTTCTAGTTTTTACACATCATTCTGGATTCACTTAGAATAACTTTTCATTTTTCTGAATGATTTCAAACTGTACATGGCTCCTTCTTTTATTCATTTTACAAGCCTTGCAGTGAGTGCTAGAGATACATCCATGATCCAAAAGAACTTCAACATGATATTTAGGTTAAAAAAACAAACAAACAAAAAACAATTACAGCATAGTAATCAAGAACTAGGACAGACTGTTTGCAAACTAACCAGTCAGCCTGCCACAGTTTCAAGTCTCCTGGGTCAGGGAGGAAGGACATTAGTGTCCACAGTGATAGCAGTAAGCAGAGTATCAGCATTTTTCTACATTGTTTATCCAAGCTCCATTTGCAATAGGTCCATGTGAAGAGGGCCAGGTACCACCTGCACATGCAGCGTATTACAGGACAGATTGCTGAGTTTAGGGACCAGAATCTTTTATAATGGGCAGTAAGTATGCTTGCCTATTGCTCTGGAGGGAGACATCATCTTTATCTTCCAAGATTTTAGCAGGCTGGAGCAGGTTATCTATGGAACACATAGAACCAACAAAGGGCTCATATTCAATATATGAAAAGAAGCTTTACAAATCACAGAAGAACATAAACTGTATAGAAAAATGTAGAAGAGTCTTGAATAAAACTTTCACAAAATAAGATATTCAAATGGCCAATACATATTCAACCTCATTAACAGGATAATGGAAATTAAGACCACAATGAAATAGCCGCATCTATCTACAAATATTCTTTGCAGTTAATTTTAGTCTCTTGATGCTACTCTGGATTGAACTCTGTCTCCTTTTGCCTTTGAAGTTTAAATTGGACCCAAGGGGTAAATTAGCTATGAAACTTGGATACAATGAGGTGAACTCTTTCATTGCAGTTTCAGGAGACCAGTACACTAGGTTTGTTATGGTGAGTCAGTAATTTCTCATCGTTCTCTAGGCTGGCATCCTGGCTGGTTTGATATATAAAAATATAGGGACTATGACAAGAGTAAAATCTTTTTTTTTTTTTTTTTGGAGACAAAGTGTTACTTTGTCACCCTCTTGGTAGAGTGCCATGGCGTCACAGCTCACAGCAACCACAAACTCTTGGGCTCAAGCGATTCTCTTGCCTCAGCCTCCCAAGTAGCTGGGACTACAGGTGCCTGCCACAACACCCAGCTGTTTTTAGAGATAAGGTCTAGCTCTGGCTCAGGCTGGTCTCAAACCTGTGAGCTCAGGCAGTCCACCCACCTTGGCCTCCCAGAGTGCTAGGATTACAGGCGTGAGCCACCAAGCCTGGCAGGAAAAGCTATACTTACGTTAAGTATTTATGATGTCCACATTTGGATTTTTATCTTAACAGGTCAATGCAGCTGAATCAAAGATAACAAATTTAATATACCTAAAACATACCTTGGAACTCGTGGATCCTTTAAAGGTAATTTATATGTTTGTATCATACAAAACATGTCCAGCATCGTCTTCTGAACTTCTTGTTTAGAAAAAATTTTGAGCTTAGAGAAATTTTCAGAAATAACATAATGAATTCCTTGTATTTTTTCTCTTTATATGTGTATACAGCACACACATATACATTACTATCCTTGTTATTACTTTTTCAGAACCATTTGAAAATAAGTTGCAGTACCTACATACTATACTGCATATTTCCTAAGAACAAGGATGTTATATAAACACAGTATTTTTATCAAATTCAGAATATTTGATATATTAGTACTGATACAGTACTACCATTTGATATATATGCAATTGTCTGAATAATGTTCTTAATGGCATTTATTTTTTTCTGGTACAGGTCCAATCCAGGACTATGTATTGTACTTAGTATGTTTATTTAAACTCCTTAAACTGGAAAGTTTCTTAGCCTTTTGATTTTGGCATTTTGAAGTGTAAGGGTCAGTTGTCTGATAGGATGTGCCTCAGTTTGTGTGACTATGTCCTCATGACTAAATTCCTCTTGTGTGTGTTTAGCAGTAACACTCCATGGGCAGTGTTGTATCCTTCCCAGTACATCACGTCAAGACACAAGTAACATCATTAACCTGTTCTTGGTGATGTTAATTGTAAATAAGTTTCTTCACTGTAAAGTTCGTATATTTTCTTTTGTAATTAATAAGTAATCTATGGAGAGATACTTTGAGGATATGCAAAGAACCTTGTTCCTCATCAAATTTTCACCCATTGATTCTAGAATTCATATTTCCTAGAAGTAATTTTTACTCTGATGGTTATAACATGGTGATTTCCTCGTCAATTATCAAGTACAGCATTGTGCAACACATTTTTTTATTGAAGTGACAAAAAGAAATTTCTTTTTAAAAAGAAAAAATAAAAACTATGAAAGAATCATCTATGAATGATCTATAGTGAACATTCTAATTCTGATAAATATAATGAGAATAATTTGACAAAAGATTTCAAAAATATTATCACATTTCTTATAGTGAAAGAGGTGGAATAAATCAACCAGAAAAATATTGGTAAATTTGATGCAAGACAAATTTTAGGCTCGGCGCCTGTGGCTCAATCAGCTAAGGCGCCAGCCACGTACACCTATGGTGGCAGGTTCAAATCCCCAGCCTGGGCCCGCCAAACAATAATGATGGCTGCAACCAAAAATAAATGGCCAGGCGTTGTGGCGGGCGCCTGTGGTCCCAGCTACTTGGGAGGCGGAGGCAGGAGACTCACTTGAGCCCAGGAGTTGGAGGTTGCTATGAGCTGTGATGCCATGGCACTCTATCCAGGGGGATAGCTTGAGGGTCCGTCTCAAAAAAAAAAAAAAAAAAAAGATACCCAAACAAGTCCCTGCCCTCCAGAGGTTCATATTCTTGTGACCTGGGAGACTATTAAAATATGAAGAGGTGTACAAGTGGCAGTCTCAAACTCTACTTATGAGAAACAAGCTGGTACAACCTATTTTTTTTTTCTAGAGACAGAGTCTCACTTTATTGCCCTTGGTAGAATGCTGTGGCATCACAGCTCACAGCAACCTCCAACTCCTGGGGTTAGGCGATTCTCTTGCCTCAGCCTCCCGAGTAGCTGGGACTACAGGTGCCTGCCACAGCACCTGGCTATTTTTTTGTTGCAGTCCAGCCAGGGCTGCATTTGAACCCACCCTCAGTATATGAGGCTGGCACCCTACTCATTGAGCCACAGGTGCCGCCCAAGGTACAACCTATTTGAAAGGCATATTATTATGCATCAGGGGCCTTAAAATTCCTTTGTCCTTTGATCAGATCATTCCACTAAGCTATTCTGCCGAAATAACCAGAGATATACAAGAAGATTCGTGTTAGGCCAGGTGCAGTGGCTCATGCTTATAATCCCAGCACTCTGGGAAGCTGAGGCAGATGGATTACCTGAGCTCACAGGTTCAAGACCAGCCTGAGTCAGAGCAAGACCTCATCTCTAAAAATAGCCAGCGTTGTGGTGGGCACCTATAGCCTCAGCTACTTGGGAGGCTGTGGCAAGAGAATCGCTTACCTCAAAGTGTTTGAGGTCACTGGGAGCTATGACTCATTGCATTCTACGGAGGCTGACAAAGTGAGACTCTGTCTCAAAAAAAAAAAAAAATTCGTGTTTATGAAAATGCGGCTTATTACAATGAAAATTTGAAATATCCAAATACCAGGGGATCTGTTAACTAAGATTTGGAACTCTGCAAACATTAAAAGGCATGTGCTCAGAAAACAACAATTCATGAAAATACACATAATTAATGTTAACTGAGGAAATTGGGTTCCAAAACTCATATACCTTTTCTAGTAGTTCCTGAAAAGATAAATCATAGAATCACCATTTGACAAAACAATTCCACTGTAGACAAATGAAGATCTATGTCAATGTAAACACTTGAGTAGAGGCCGATGTGGGTGGATTGCCTGAGCTCACAAGTTCAAGACCAGCCTGAGCAAAAGCAAGACCCCATCTCTAAAAATAGCCAGGTGTTGTGGTGGGACCTATAGTCTTAGCTACTTGGGAGGCTGAGGCAAGAGAATTGTTTGAGCCCAAGAGTTTGAGGTTCGTGTGAGCTGTGACACCATGGCACTCCACCAAGTGTCACATAGGGAGACTGTGTCAAAAAAATGAAAACACAAAACAAACAAAATTTGTATATGAATGTTCACAGCAGCATTATTTATGATATCCAGAAAGTGGAAATGCCCACCAATGAATAAATACAATGTGGTACAACCCATATAATGAACTATTACTTAGCAATGAAAAGAAATGAAATTTGGGGTCATAAAAGGTTCTAGTCAGCCCTAGTACATTCACTTTATAGCTGCTGGCAATATTAAAGTTTCCTTTCTCTTTGTGTAAACTCTAATTTCTATTAAGGTATCATGGATTTTTAAAATCAGTATTTCATTACAAATGTCTTAGCGTGACTTAACTAATTTTCGCTGGGATCATTATTGATCAAGCAAATAAATTCAACAGCCATTTGGGAAAAACAAAAAAAAAAGTTTTAAAATTGATTGTGGTGGTGATTGTGCAATTCTGTGAATATACTTAAATAAATTTGTATGATTTAAATGTGTGGATTGTATCAATGTGAATGATAGCTAGGTTTCTTTAGGGATGTCAAAAATGTTCACTTCTGGTTATCTAGTGGTTAGGGAAAAAATGTTCTAAAATTGGTACTATTCTGCAAATCTGAATATGCTTAAAACTATTGAATTTTACATTTTAAGTGGGTGAATTATATGGTATGAGACTTACATCTTAAGGGAGTTGTTAGAAAAAATCATATTGTTTGATTTCAATGATTAAAAAATAGTATGAATGTATACAGAGAGGAAAAAAGACTCAAAAGTCTTACTGGTATATTAATATTTATCTCTGGGTTGTAGGTTTATGGATTATTTTTATTTTCTTTACATTTTTCTGCATTTTTCACACTTTCTACTGAGAATGTCACTTTTATAATCAGAAAACTAAATATTATAGTCATGTACTATATAATGATGTTTTGATCAGTGATGGACCGAGTATGAAATAAGTGGCATATGATTAAAATTATAAAATTATAATTCCAGGTGGTGCCTGTGGCTCAGTGAGTAGGGCGCTGGCCCCATATACTGATGGTGGCAGGTTCAAACCCAGCCCCAGCCAAACTGCAACAAAAAAATAGCTGGGTGTTATGGTGGGTGCCTGTAGTCCCAGCTACTCGGGAGGCTGAGGCAAGAGAATCGCCTAAACCCAAGAGCTGGAGGTTGCTGTTAGCTGTGATACCACAGCACTCTACCAAGGGCAATAAAGTAAGACTCTGTCTCTAAAAAAAAAAAAATTATAATTCCATATTTGTGCTGTAACTTTTCTATGTTTAGATACACAAACACTAACAATTGTGTTATAATTTCCGACAGTATTAACTAAAGGAACATGCTGCATAGAAATATAGCCTAGAAGAAATTAACTATGCCACATAGTCTGGGTGTGTAGTAGACTAGCCAAGGGTCCTCAAACTTTTTAAACCGGGGCTCAGTTCACTGTCCCTCAGACCGTTGGAGGGCTGGACTGCAGGCCCCGGACGAGTCGGCTGCTAAGCAGGACAGGCAGCAGCAGCAAAAACACCTGGCAGGGCAGGCCGGATACAAGTCCTAGGTGGGCTGCCTGTGGCCTGTGGGCCATAGTTTGAGTACGCCTGGACTATACCATCTAGGTTTGTACAAGTACACTCTTTAATATTCACATGATGACAACATCTCCTAACAACACATTACTCAGAACATATTCCAGTTGTTAAACAGACACACAACTTAAAAACACAGCACCAGGTGGTGCCCGTGGCTCAAAGGAGTAGTGGCAGGTTCAAACCCAGCCCTGGCCAAAAACTGCAAAATTAAAAAATAAAAAGACACAGCACCTGTAGGACAGTGGTTAGGGAGCCAGCCACATGGACTGAGGTTGGCAGCTTCAAATCCAGCCCAGGCCTGCCAAACAACAATGAAAACTACAACCAAAAACTAGCCAGGCACTATGGGGAGTGCCTGTAGTCCCAGCTACTTGTGAGGCTGAGGCAAGAGAATCGCTTAAGCCCAAGAGTTTGAGGTTGCTGTGAGCTGTGATGCCATAGCACTCTTGCGAGGGGGACAAAGTGTGCTTTTCCCAGATGTGAACACACACTGGATCCTAAAGAAAGTTAAGATGATTTTTAAGTATGGAAGAATAGGGAATTGTTCCAGAATCCTCCAAAATGGGCATTGGGTCCCAACTCAGCTCTTCTGGGGAAAAGAGTGTGTCCTTCTCTTCCCTGGAGGCAGGTCACTAAAGAAGAGAGAAAAGAAAAATGGTTCACAAAAAAAAAAAAATTAGAAAGAAAAAAGAAAAATAGCTCATAGCCATCTGAGAGAACTATGTGAGATATGTAAAATTTATGAGGCCCAGAGAGACATGGTACTAGGTCTTGAGCTCCTTCTCAACCCATGCCCTAGGGTAATTATTTAAAGGCATTTTGTTCCTGACTAGCTGCTCCACTCACAATCTTCTTGTTCCTGGAATCTGTGATACAAAGAACAATGTATAGCCAATCAATAGCTTACATTTTTGATGATGTGGTGAGCTCTGATGTGCCACTACGTTCCAGTCTGGGCGACAGAGTAAGACCTTGTCCCTAAAAAAATAATAATAAAATATTGAAACACATGCACGCACACACACGCCACAACCGAACCTATAGCCAGGCAGGGTGGCTGTCACATGTAGTCCAAGCTAAATAGAATAAAAAATAAACGTACTTGTAACTGGAGCTAATTCACGCGTATATTCATGGCAATTTGAATCTATGCTCCCAATTCCTCGAACTTGACCCAAACAAACTCCTATTGATACTAATTTTGCCTCAGCTTCTTCCTTGTAGGTTGACAGAAGTGATCAGATCCTTCCCTATTCCCGGGTGCTGGATGGCAATGGCTTTTCTGCACCAGGAAAGGGGCAAAGATTGAGGTGGTGCAGGGACTTTGGGTAGACAGCCGCTTCTCATTTGCAAAAATCCGAATATGCAGCACGGAGGTGAGAAGGCCTGGGAAGGAACTGTGGCATAACATTGCCGTCAAGCCATCCACACGCCAAGGGTTTATGTGCACGGTAATGCTTTGCATCCCACCAAGGCTGCGTCGCGGGTCCTCCAACTTCACCGTGAGAGGACTTCTTTTAAGGCCCGGAAGCACCTTCTGAGACCCAGCTGCCTTCCCGCCAAACCTGTGCCCAATCAGAAGGCGCCACCACTCTGCCTTGAATGACAACCAGTGAGAAGCGGTATCCCAGGCCTTGGCCCGCCCCCAGAAGTTCTGGCCCAATGGCCGTCCGGTTATTGGCGGGCCAATCCGCAGCAGTGTGCGCAGCAAGGCCGCGGCAGTTGGGCGCGTGGAGGCGGTGGCGGCGGTTGGGGTCTAGTGCCGGCGTTGGGCTGCAGCTGCGGAGCTCACCATGGTAAGGCGGGGCCGGAGGTGAGACTCTGCGGACCTGGGACGCGTTAGTCAGACGCCGGGCACTCTGGCCTCGCAGAAAGGCCCTCGCAGGAGGGCCGAAGAAGCCCGCCACGTGAGGCGGCCGGAAGGAAAGACCCTGGGGCGGGCCTCGGTGGAGAAAGGAGGCCAGAGTAGCCCGGCCATCTTGGGTCTGTGGGCCCGAGGGTAGTGGTGACCTCAAAGGAGGCAGACAGGGAGTGACCAGGGTAATGCAGGCGGCACCTGACAGCGTCTTCCTGGAGATGAGGCAGGGAAGAGCCAGGGTGGCAGCCGGATGTGCCCAGGAGGGCTGCAGTGGGTGCTGATGGCCCTGACTCAGAAGAGGGGGCGGGTTGGTCGGCAGTGAGGGAACAAATAGCGCTGGGTTCCTGAAGCCTGCAGGGCCATCCTCAAGCTTTCTGGTCTCAGGACCCCTCTGTGCTATTAAAAATGATTGCAAAGGATTTATGTGGTTTATAGCCATCAATATTTGCTGAATTAGAAATTAAAACTGAGGCTCGGCGTCCGTAGCACAGTGGTTATAGTGCCAGCCACAGGCACCTCTTGAACCCAGCCTGAGCCAGCTAAACAACAATGGCAACAACAACAAAAAAATAGCTGGGCATTGTGGCGGAGGCCTGTAGTCCCAGCTACTTGGAAGGCTGAGGCAAGAGAATCGCTTAAACCCAAGAGTTTGAGGTTGCTGTGAGCTGTGATGCCACAGCCTCTACCCAGGGCAACACAGTAAGACTGTCTCAAAAAAAAAAAGAAAAAAAAAAGAAAAAGAAATTAAAACTGAGGTTTTTAAATTATCTTTTCATTCACTTGAAGCAACAGATCAGCATAAATAGCAGATATCCAAGTCAAGTCTGAGTAACCAGTTTTTCAGTTAGTCTTTCAAGTAAAAATGGTGTCCCAATAAAGTGGATATTTTAGCTTGCAACTCAAACAAATGCACAGGTACTTTTTCTCAAGACAGCTGTAGATTTTGGGGTTTTTTTTGTTTGTTTGTTTGTTTTGAGATCAAGCTGTTGCCCTGGGTAGAGTGCAGTGGCATCACAGCTCACAGCAACCTCCAACTCCTGGGCTCAAGCAATTCTCCTGCCTTACCTCCTAAGTAGCTGGGACTACAGGCGCATGCCACAACACCCGGGTATTTTTTTGGTTGTAGCCGTTACTGTTGTTTGGTGGGTCCAGGCTGGATTCAAACTTGCCAGCTCAGGTGTATGTGGTTGGCACCTTAGCTGCTTGAGCTACAGGTGCCGAGCCATTTTTTTTTTTTTTTGGAGACAGAATCTCACTGTGTCACCCTTGGTAGAGTGCTGTGCCATCACAGCTCACAGATACCTCAAACTCTTGGGCTCAAGAGAGTCTCTTGCTCATCCTCCCAAATAGCTGGACTACAGGCACTTGCCACAATGCCTGGCTATTTTTGTTGCAGTTGTCATTGTTGGTTAGCTGGCCTGGGCCTGGTTCAAACCTGCCACCTTCAGTGTATGTGGCAGGTGCTGTTAACCACTGTGCCACGGGCCCTGAGCCACATCTGTGGGGTTTTATAGTATGTGCACAAGTGCTTTATGTGTACTCACTTTGAGATTTAATACAATTCATATATATATATTTTTTTTTCTTCAGTTTTTGGCCAGGGCTGGGTTTGAACCACCACCTCCAGGCTATGGGGCTGGTGCCCTACTCCTTTGAGCCACAGGCACCGCCAATACAATTTATATTTTTATTGCTTCATTAAAGACATTTTAAAATGAAACTTGACTTTTTTTTTTTTACCTTGATCTGTGCTAAGATGCCAGCAATTTTATCCATCTTTGCTTATGCATCATTTGTGCAAATGTCAACATGGTGAAAAGGACTGGTGATATTGTCCAATTATGAAATTATTATTTATCCTTATGTACCCTGAAATGGTCTATAAACCCATAGGGGCCTGAGAACTCCACTGAGGACTGTTGCTAGGTAGGAGATCAGTAGAAACAATGGATGTTTGACTGGAGAGGAGGCAGCTTAAAGCAAAGCAAAGAGAGTAGGAAGGGCAGCAGTAGTCCTAGTACCCCTTACTTGAAGTTTTGCTTTCTGTGATTTCAGTAACCTGCAGTACAGAACAGTAAGCTACTTTGAAAGAGAGACCACGTTCACATAACTTTTATTTAGTATATTGTAATTGTTTTATTATCAGTTATCACAGTTAATTTCTAACCATGAGTAATGTATAAGTTAAGCTTTATCAAAAGTATGTCTGAACAGGAAAGGACAGTATATATAGTGTTTGCTAGAATGTGTGGACTTCTACTGAAGGTCTTGGAATATATCTTGTAAGGGTATTTGGAGGTTTGGTGGCAAGAAGTGATGCTTCTGGGTAAGTAAAGAACAAGGTCATCTGCCAAGAGGAGTTTGGTCTCGAGTTTGAAAAGAATAGAGGAAGTTTCAAATAATGTTCTCAGATAGGAGTCAGAGCTATCTAAACAAAGGTAAAATTTAGCTGGGCTCGGTGGCTCACACCTGTAATCTCAGCATTTGGGAGGCTGAGGTGGTGGATTACTTGGGCTCACAGGTTTGAGACTAGCCTGAGACAGAGCGAAACCTCCTCTCTAAAAATAGCCAGGCGGGTTCGGTGCCTGCCGCTCAGTGGCTAGGGCACCAACCACATACACCAGAGCTGGAGGGTTTGAATCCAACCCGGGCCCACCAAACAACAATGACGCTGCAACAAAAAAATAGCTAAGTGTTGTGGTGGGCACCTGTAGTCCCAGCTACTTGGGGAGGCTGAGGCAAGAGAATTGCTTAAGCCTAGGAGTTTGAGGTTGCTGTGAGCTATGACGCTACAGCCCTCTACCATGGCAATAAAGTGAGACTGTCTGGAAAAAAAATGTGGGCAGCACCTATGGCTCAGTGAGTAGGGTGCCGGCCCCACATACCCGGGGTGGCAGGTTCAAACCCTGCCCTGGCCAAACTGTAACAACAACAACAACAACAAAAGCCGGCGTTGTGGTGGGTGCCTGTAGTTCCAGCTACTCAGGAGGCTAGAGAATCGCCTAAGTCCAGGAGATGGAGGTTGCTGTGAGCTGTGGCGTTAAGGCACTCTACTGAGGGCAATAAAGTAAGACTCTGTCTCTTAAAAAAAAAAAAAAAGTAAAATTTGATGATTCAGGTGAAGTCGGGAGTTGAAAGTGAAGATGTTTTGTTTTGTTTTTGACACAGAGTCTTGCTCTGTCACTCCAGGTAGAGTATAGTGGTGTCATCATAGCTCACTGCAACCTGAAACTCCTGACTTCAAGCGATCCTCCTCCTTTGGCCTCTCAAAGTGCTAGGATTATAGGCACCAGCCACTGCACCCAGCCTAAAGTGAGGAGTGATTTTCCTGACTGCTTAAATTAGGTTCATTAGGTAATCAGAGATATAAGTGACCTTGCAGACTCCTCAGCTCCCCTACACCATTTTGTAAATGAAACAATTTACAAAATGTATAATGGTGTAAGGCCACAGAGCTTACTCTGATCTTAGTGGGGCAGGTAAGTAAAATGCCAAATCATGCATCCTGTGAAATACAGGGTGTCTGGACTTAAAGAGTGCAAAACAAATGACCTGGATTTGAAAATGGTGGTGTTGGGTTGATTCTAAAGGACTTGTCCCGGTGTGTAGATGAATTCCTCCTCTGGAAGAGTGAGTTCTTAGGCACTAGAAAAGTTCTTTCTGGAATGTAATGCTTCCTGCTGGTATGATGTTGCATTATGTTCATCTTTTGTGTTCCTGAAGACTCTGAGACTTGGTATTATATAATAGAAAATAGGACTTCAAAGTGGGATTTTAGGTTAGAATTTAGAATGGGTATGGTACCTCAAATTTTATTTGCTTTTTGTATATTTGTGAGGATAACTTGTCTCAAATCAAACAAGTGGCTGGTGTGTGTAGTTATGCTTCTGGCAGGAAAGCAATGGTACATTCTAAATAGGTACCTTAAGGAGAATCTTAAAAGGTACTCTTTGTAGGCAGCACCCATAGCTCTGTGGTAGGGTGCTGGCCATATACACCGAGGCTGGCGGGTTTGAACCCAGCCCAAGCCTGCTAAAACAACAATGATAATTGCAACAAAAAAATAACCAGGCATTGTGGCAGGCACCTGTAGTCCCAGCTACTTGGGAGGCTGAGGCAAAAGAATCACTTAAGCCCAAGAGTTTGAGGTTGCTGTGAGCTGTGATGTCATTGCACTCTACTGAGAGTGACAAAGTGAGACTTTGTCTCAAAAAGAAAAAAAAAAGGTACTCTTTGCAAAGATTTGGGCAGAGTTTTAACAAATCACCAGAGGATAGTGCAGTGTCCCAGCACTTGTGATACCTAGGAGCCATTACACTCCTAGCCTTCAAGGGGTGAGGGGAGGAGTGGTTACCAGGAGTTGAGAAGGTAGCTTTATAAAGAGGGCCAACTGCACAAAGTTGTGGCCTTGATAAAGGAACTCAGATAACCCATGGTGGTCTGAGACGGAGTGAGCCCTGGAGTGAGCACCCTAACAACACCTTTGTCTAACCTCGTAGTCTTAGTCTTAGGCTTGCCATTGACCAAACCAACCAGAAGTTACAGGGCAAGGAAGCCCTCTGATACTGTCCTCGTGAGTCAGCCTTCTGGAGCACAGTCCCTTAGAGAATGATAGGGGGTAAATCTAGAGGGAAAGACAGAAGACACACAGTAATCACCTGGGCTTCGTGGACCTACTCCATTTTTCCTTCCCCAATTCTATTACCTTATCCTTTGGTCGTGACATAATTAAAAACTGCTACTAGGCATAATGCAGAGTTGATTATTGACACTTCATGGCTTCTAAGTTTTAAATTAATGTAATGTTTGTGTAATGGCAAACATTTTGGTTCTGGGGCCAATTCTTGAATGTTAGTAGCTAGGGAGGTTTAGAAGAAGTAGTTTTCATGGGGATAATGGATGATCTAAGCCTCCCAGGAAATAAAGACTGAGAAAGCCTTAGACACTGAGGCACAATACAAATATTAATTTATTATATTTTGCATGCTATATAGTTTCAAATTGCCTTAAAGGTAAATGAGTTCATATTTATGTTCTGGTTCCCAGCGCGAGTGTATCTCTATCCACGTGGGGCAGGCAGGTGTTCAGATTGGCAATGCCTGCTGGGAACTGTACTGCCTTGAACACGGAATTCAGCCCGATGGTCAAATGCCAAGTGACAAAACCATCGGTGGCGGCGATGACT